>CAUYQV010094810.1:0-13688 GCA_963574575.1 Galagoides demidoff
TGTGGCGGGTGCCTGTGGTCCCAGCTACTTGGGAGGCAGAGGCAGGAGACTCGCTTGAGCCCAGGAGTTGGAGGTTGCTATGAGCTGTGATGCCATGGCACTCTACCCAGGGGGATAGTTTGAGGCTCCGTCTCAAAAAAAAAAAAAAGAAAAAAGAAAAAAGAAAAAAATTTCAGAATATTAGGGAGCACGCAAGTTTTGTTCATCTGCTTTGTTTTTGTACAGACTGAGTCAAAGTTCTAAGTGTGCCCTTCACTCAGATGGTGAGCACTGTACCTCTCAGCTGTGAATTTATTCATCCCTCCTCCCCACCCGTCAGTTTGATTGTCATTGAGATTTACTTCTGTATGTGCACTTCAGTGTGATTGATTAGTTCCAATTTGGTACTGAGTACATGGATTTGTTTCTCTAGTCTTGGGATGTTTCACTTAGAAGAATGGTTTTCAGTTCCATCCAGGTTGTCACCAAAGGTACTAGACTGCCATTTCTTTTTTAGAGCTCCAGGGTACGTGTATACTGCAATGGACAGTTGGCTTGTTTCCACGTCTTTGTGAGTGTGCACTGTGCTGCTATATAGTTTTACTATTGTCATTGCCGTTACTTTTATTATTAATGTGAGCTACTCCTTTGAGAATTGCGCTGCTGCCAATCTGTATGATTATGTAATTCAGACTAGGAGATGGTTGATTTAATGAATGAAGCTGATTCATTGCTCTCAAGCAAGCCAACGGGAAAAAAAGTGTGACTCCATAGCCCTGCTGGGCAATCAGTAGTGAGGAGTTCTTCACAAGCTGAGAACTGCTCAGAAGCTTTGGGTTTACAGTTAATGTGTAGATCGCTAAGGGCTCAGAGCTCTGTCCCCCTGCCAGTTCTGAGCTTCAGCAAGTCAATGAGTAAAGGACCTTTGGCTTCTGTATAACTAGAGGCAAAGGGATGGCCATCCTTGGTTTATTCCAGGTGTTCTGGCGTGTTTATTAATACTGCCCACTTTCATGTGAAGAAAGTGCCAGTTTGGAGATAAATTATCCGGTAACCATTTCACAGAGATGTTGTGAAATTCGATGATAAAACCTATGCAAAAAATGCTTTGTGAATTGTGAAGCATTATGCAAGTAAAAGGGATTAGAGCTTTGTGCTCTTTTCGTTGCATTCTCCTGTTGGAGACAAACAAAAATGACCGGCATTGCTGCCTGCTCTAGTCTCCATTACTGGTCTGAGATTTATCTGGATTCACATGAGAATAAACTTGCCAAAAAATTAATTTCATTTTAAGGCAGCTTAGCACGTGCTTAACTGTTTTCTAGTTTAAACTTCTTTCTCTGGTCTGTTCCCTAACCTCACATTTATGTTAGAGGTTTTCTGTTTTTCTTTTTTGATTCACATTTATGGAGCCTTAAACATTTAACCTGGCAGCATTCTGATGAATTTGAACTTGGAGGGTATGCCAGGGACCTAGGAATTTTTAAAACCTGTTTTAGAAGAGAAAGAAAGGGTAGAAACTATTATGTGTCAAATATTTACGATAAAGAAGGCAGAGTATCTGCTCTTCAAGAGTTTCTTGTGTAACCATCTCATCCCTTAAATCAACCACATGAGAGAGGAATTCCCTTTTTCCCAGGGAAGAGGCCGGAGATACAAAGAAGTTTAATAACTTGGTTAACTGGCCACAGCTAGCAAAGAACTGTGACTTAAGCACACATGTAATCTGATCGCAAAGCCTATTGATCATTCATTCATAAGTTCAAATATATGTATTGAATTCTTTTTTTAATTTCCCAGTGGTAAGACAGGATTGTATTGGACAGAAAGGAATATAGGAGGAGTAAAAAGCACCAGAGCTTCTGGCACAGTGGTGTATTGAATTCTTAATCTGTGCCAGGCACTGTGTCTACGTGTATGCTGTGGTCAGTAAAACAGATGTGGTCCCTTATATCCAGTTTGCCATCATCATCATCATCATCAGTTACTATTTATTACATGGATTTTTCCAGGTCCTTTAAGTGCTTTGCTCCTATTATTGGTTAAAATTATTATGACTATGTATTACTATTATTATCTCTGTTTTATAGATCGGAGACTGAGGCTCAATGAGGTTAAACAATTTGTCTGGCCAGGGAATAGTGACGCTTTGAAGGTGCCACCATTCCCCCTGAGATGAGGCCCTGGAGCTGTGTGGTCTCACTGCACTGAGGGACTGAGGAGGGTGGTGGCTGTTGTCACGGGAGAAACCAAGTGGGAAAAGCCTGGGGTGATTTAACCATTATAGACTCATTTTTAAATAGGCAACAGACTTTGGTCTTCTGGGAAAAGTAGAATAGTAGACGTAGTCTCCTTTAAAACTTTTGGCAGAAATAATTATGTATAAACTGAAAAAGGTAATAACTACTCTAATAATAAAGCTGGAAAAGGCAATAACTACTAAGATAATAAGTAACCATTATGCAATAAGCAGTGGTAATAAGTGGTATATTTGGGTCTACCTGATGAAACTTGGAGTACAACGTGGGTGGATGTCTGACCCCTGATTAGAAGTCATTTGCCCTGGTTCCTATTTTTGTCTACAAGGTGAAGAATTTATTCCTGGAAAATGGATTTTGAGATGCTTGTAGTTGAGGCAAATGTGGCGAACTCTGACCCCCAGTACTTCTTCCATTACAGCCATAGACCTGCATATTTCTCTTAGTCACTTGTCTCACTGGTATCCTTCCTTTCCCCATCTTCTCTTGGCTATGGAACTTCTGTTTTTGTTGGGAACCCATGACTCTGACATGGATGGAGCTGACCCCATATCTCATTTCACACTTACAAGGAGGGATGGGCACCGCTCCAAGGCAAGCAATCTCAATTCCTCCCTGGGACCTTGCTGTTGTCATTACCAGGAAAAATTGTTTTGTTTTTTTAATTGGTGTTTTCTCAGCTGGTTGAATATGAGCCTAATATTGCTCGGGTGGTCTTGTCCAACCCATATACAGACTCATATCAGCAGATGGAGGATGGACCCTGATGACAGCATTTGATCCCTGGATCCGTCTTGCCTGAATTCACTTTACTCTGAGACTTTCTGATCATGTGAACCTACAAATCCATTTTATTTATTTTAAATTGAGTTTGTTTGAATTGTGTTTCTGTTACTTGTGATTAAAAATATTTCTAGTTACAGCAATATTACACTGATGGTCTAAGATTTGACAAATAAAGTGTCAGATCATATTTATTTTTGCCACTAGATTAGGCAAAATTATGGGCATCCTAGTTTCTGCACTAAAATAATAGGTTCCCCCTGCCTTAGCGTGCACACACTTCTCTAAGTTCTGGTGAATTCAGGGTGGTATTCTTGTCTTTCGAAAGTTGCTAGTTGTACTTTTGCGGGGAAAGTGATTCTGCAGAGGAGAATGGAGATGTCACTCTCCTTACTAAAATATTGTGTGTGCAACTAAGGTCATTGGGCAACAGAGAGCAACTGAAGCAACAGGGCAGCTGGCAAGTGCCTGAGGGGAGAAGCCACCCAGATCTGTTAGTTACTCGAGTTCCACCTGGTGCAGAAACCAGGGGGAGCCACAGGTACAGAAACCTGACTCCTCCATGACAATGAAAAGCCAGGGAATCTTGGATCCCCCAAAGCCTTATAAAGAAAACTGAATAGAAGTGAAGAGACCTGACTTTAACCTTTGGTTCTGCCGCTGATTTGCCAAATAATCTTAAACATCTTTTAGACTCATTGGCCTTAATTTGCTAGTCTGTAAAATGCATGAGAGTAGCAAAGTGAAAGTAGTAAGTATTTTAAGTTCTGGGTGGCTTTGGGATGAGGTAGTAACAAGGGGGTAGGTGGCAGATGTTGGTTTTGGGGGATTCATGCCTGAACTCCAACTTCTGATGGTTGATTTACTCTGTGACATCTAAGTTAACAACTTGAATAAGGGATAAATGGACTACCGCCAAACAGTCACATCTGGGGAGGCCTGAGCAACCAGTCGAAGGATACAAGGAAGATTAAAAGTGGCCTGAAGCAGAGAAGGGCTTACTAATACTTTCAGAAGGACTCTACATTTTAAACCTTACCTGGTAGGTTTTGTTCCTAATTGGAATACTTCACTATTTGCCTATAGCTTACCTCACACAGTAAAGTCCCATGTCCCTTTATGCTTAAAATAGATGGAAAATGTCACTAATTTTAATTTTGTAGGCCTCTTTTGGACAAAATTTTATCTATTCCCATTTACTTAATGTTTAAGATGAGTGGTAACCTTGTATCTCATATAAATGATAAAAATGTCAATAAGAATCTCTCTTATTTTGGCATAATTTTAAGGATTTCTAAATACCAGGTTGAAAAAATGACAACATTAAAAAGAAAGCATGTGATACATTAAACCGCCGACTTACTGGAAAGAGAGGCAGCAAAGATCGCACACATTATTAGAAAAAAAATTTATTTTCAAAGCAAGGCGTCATAAATTCCCATAAAACCCATTAATGAATCATCAGAATTTAAGCAAGGCAGCTTCTCAGTAAATACTCCAGGATGAGTTAATTGCTTATAAGACCTATCCGATGCATAGAATTAATTGGACATAAACTACGCCAAACATATGCCAGAAATTTTGCATTAGTAGGGGTTTGATTTAGTTATTAAAAATAAAAAATAAGATGAGCTGGGTAGCAAGGCCTGTTAATGTCAGTGCCAGTTCGTGATCATAACTCTGCATTTTCTAGTTAATAGAGTTGGGGGACACATTCAGAAATAGTTTCAAAACTTTAAAATACATTGTTTTTGAAAAGATTTATCTGCTTTTACTTTGCATTTAGTTTTTTCCCTCCTAAAGATACAATTTTAGAGGAAGATGACTCCAAACCTGGTGATTTTTCATTGTGTTATCTGATCTAACCAACAGTATGCTCTCTGAAAACTTTGCTAAGGTCACGTAGAGCATATTGGCTATTCTTTTCTTGCATTTCAATGTTGATTTCAAACTTTATGTTTACACTTTAAATAAATTTACAAGTGCAGATCTTAGAAGTTGTCTCTCATGTATCTAAAGTAATTAATTAGTTAATTATTATTGGGGATTCATTGGGGGTACAGAGAACCTAGGCTAATTATTGATAGCATTACCTATGGCTGAGGAACAGAAACACAGAAATTAAAATAGAGGAACTAGATAATTATTTATGAAATAATTGTCTAAGTCCATGAAGAAATTTGATTTCGAACAATGTTTTTTTTGTAGTTTCACTTTCACATATCTCTTGCTTAGATTCCCCAGTGGTATTCAGAGTCACTTCTTAAATCAATGGTGATCAGCTGTTATTCATACCTATGTGATGTATATAGATACTTTATAAGATATTGCCTGTTCTTGTCGAGTCTTTTCAATATGTATGTACTTGACCTTTACAAGTGCATACATAGAATAGGATACCATAAGTTGCTATCTCCTTTTATGTCCTTTTGACATGATAGAATTATGGAGCTTTTTGATTATAATTTGTTTCTTGCTCAGATTCATAATATATGATAGCATATCGTTCTTATTTTTTCTTTATTTAAAAGACTGAAGTCAGGGGTGGCACCTGTGGCTCAAAGGAGGCGCCATATGCCAGAGGTGGCGGGTTCAAACCCAGCCCCGGCCAAAAACTGCCAAAAAAAAGAAAGAAAGACTGAAGTCAGTACTTTATTCAGATTTTCTTAGTTTTTAAACCTAACACCCTCCTTTTTTCTGCTCCAGGATTCCATTTAGGAAACCATGTTACATTTAGTCATCATAGCTCCTTAGGTTCCTCTAGGCTGTGACAATTTCTTAGACTTCCCTTGGTTTTGATGACCTTGACAGCTTTGAGAAGGAACATATTATTTGGGGGCTCTCTTTTAGCTCTTTTAAAATGCTTTCCAGAAAAAAAACAAAACAAGACAAACAAACAAAAAAACAAATAAAGGTTTCTTTAACTCCATGCCCCAGATAGACTCCAGTGAAGATTAAACCCAAAGGAAAAGACTTTCTCAGTTACGGAGGACAGTAAGCATCAGATATCACACTTTAATGCATGTCTACGGACAAAAGTGTGCACACTCATGTGATTTAACTTTACACTGAACCCAAGGTCTACAAGAAAAGATGAAAACAATTGGTGGCAATTTCATGCATAGAAAGGATCCAGCAGCTACCTATAATAACTTCATTTGCTGTGAGTAGATGTTTTCTGGCTTTATTGAGTCTAAAGCAAGAGGTTGATGCTACTGTGTGAGGGATGCAGATAGGATGAGACTCCTGAAAGAACAGGTTGATGAGCACTGGATAGTTGATTAAAATGTTTAAGGCCCTCTCCAGTGGAAGTCTTCTCTGGTTGCTACGATTAAGGCAGGGCTGGGCTGAGAGGAAGAGGTGGATAGAAGGATTAGGGAACTCCCCTAGATTCCTGAGTTACTCTTCCCACAGGAACTGTTAAGTTTTGAGGGCTGCAAGTATTAATGGTGTTGGGGCTCAGAAAAGAATACCCCAAGTTGATGGCCTCAGAAACAAAGTTTTTCTCTGCCCTCCTGCCTCTCATCCCTCATTTTTCTCTGGATAAAGGGATGGAAACTGGAGTCTCTCTTTCCCAAGGTGAGTCATAGAAACCAGAACCCTTTTCCCCAAAGCCAGTGGTAAAACCTAAAAGTGTGACTCTGATCCTCCTCCTCTCCTTCCCCCACTTCCCTTATAACAGGAGATCATGAAGAAATTAAGACCCTCATTCCAGAGGGGCCTTACCCCATACCTAGGAGGAAGGAAGGCTGCACAGAGAGGCCAAGAAGAATCTGAAGGGACAGGCCTTGCTGAGTTTCCCTACTCAGTCTATTAGCATTAATTAGCTCACACCTTTTTCATCCAATCATATTTCTACACAGCTGCCCATGGTTCACAGAACCTAAGCATAAAAATAGACAGATTTCTCTGTATCTTTGATCCTCATTCTGAAGGCTCCTGTGTCTTATAAGACTATGATCACATAAATTTGTTATGCTTTTCTCTTGTTAACCTGTCTTTGTTTGAGGGGTGTTGTTCTCCCCAGTAGAGAGAAAAGGGAACACCCTCTTTTTGCCCCCACAATAATGGCAGACCTTCTTTGAGTAGAATAGCCTGACTTAGCAAATAAAGATAACTCTCAGTTAAGTTTAAATTTCATGAGAATAACCAGCAGTTTTTTTTAGTATAAGTATGTTACATTTGGGACATGCTTATGCTAAAAAATTATTTGTTGTTTTTCTGAAAATTCAAAGATAATTGGATATCCTATTTTGGGGGCTTCCAGAGTGTGGGGACCAGAGGCAGAAGAGGGCTGATGGAGGAGGAGGGCGCACACTCTCTGACCTCAGACCACCATCCCCATTGAGCAGTAACCTTAGTGTGAAGGACAAATATGACATTTTTTATTCTCAAGCGGAACTATGGGTCTCTTACATCTCCCAAACAATATTATTTTTGTCTCATTCTTTCTTCATTTCTGAACAGACACTTAATAAGTCTGTATCACACAAATAGTACCCTCTAATACAGGGGTCCTCAAACTTTTTAAACAGGAGGGCCAGTTCACTGTCCCTCAGACCATTAGAGGGCCGGACTGCGGGCCCCGGGACAAGTTGGCTGCTAAGCAGGACAGGCAGCAGTGGCAAAAACACCTGGCAGGCTGGATAAATATCCTAGGTGGGCCGCATGTAGCCTGTGGGCCATAGTTTGAGGACGCCTGCTCTAATATATAATATCTGGCTTCCAATGAATCTCAAAGCCAATGGAATAAGAAGTAAGGAGCAGGAAAGCTGTATTTTCCCCCCAAACCTCCTAATTTCCTCTCTTTAGCCTTTGGATTTATGAACCAATGGATAACTCTCTCCCCCTCCTAACCTCTGTTTTTTCCCAGACATTTCTCAGATTTCTCAGAATGAAAACTGAACTGTACAAAGGTTCTCCATGCATTAGATAATTCAAAAGTAAATATAATTACAAAATTAAGTGTTAAGCTATGCTACATGCCCAAGCTTAATTTTAAAAAAACACATAGGTTGAATAATTCCACTCACTTAAGAGTTTGAAACTGATATGAGTATGCTCTTGGCCTCCAAAGAAGTCAGCAAATGTATTACACTGATACCCTTCGCAAATCAACTGGGTCAACATTTGAGAGCATTTTAAAGCCTTCACAAAATGGAGTGGACACATCATAATCTTTTAATGGCATGAATTCCCATTAGCATCAACCGCTGCATAAATAATGTTCATCATAGTGATTAGAAATGTTAATTTCATAAAGCAATCATAATTTTCTTTAATCTTCTATGGCAGTGTTTTTTAAACCGCAGGTTATGACCCATTAGTAGATCGTGAAATCAATTTAGTGGGATATAATCAGCCTTAAAAAGAATACAAGAGATTAGAACAGAAAACCTCCAATTTCATCACATATTGTCAATGTAAATATTCCTTAGTATACTTTATCTATATTTCATGTCATGTGTCATGCTCAAAACAGTTGGAAAACAACTATTCTATAACACAACAAATAAATTCTGAGACTGATTCAAAGATCAAATATGATTTAGTCTCACAAATTGCTGAAAGAAGAAGAGATTATTTTCAACAGAAGATATTACAAGAACTAATAGATTTTTAGTAACAATTGTTCACTCTCTCATTTGCTATAAGTTCTGCCAAGGTTATGAATGTGGTGCTTCATTTCCTGTTATCAGTGGGAATGAGACACCTGGGCGTCATATGTAATGAGAAGTACGTGGTCAGACTGTTCAACCATTTACCAGCCACTGTGTCTGGGGCACATCAATGAACTGTCCCTTAAATTCCTCATCTGTAAAATGGGGCTTTAAAAACTGAAAAATGTTCATAACAATTGAACTATTGTAGAAAGTAAAAAAAAAAAAAAAACATACATGGAATGTATCAAACACAGTATTTGGCACATAACAAGTCCTTAGTAAATGTTAGTTACCAACATAATTACGTTTTAAAGTCTTTATTTGAGAATAGCAAATATCATAGAGTTGCTTGTCTTGAACTTTTGTCTCTGATAAGGGGAGAGCAGAGCCCATAGTATACTTTGTGGCTCAGCCCATGCACAGTCCTGGTCCCTTAATTCCTACTGTCCAGTGTTTATAGCTTTTAGTTCACTGGAATGAAATGCTTAGAGAAGAGCCTTTCAACCTGGGATATAAGATACAATTCATGAGACTGTGAACCTCCTGAAATGCAATGAGGCTTTTGAGTGAATAGGCACATATGTGTTTGGGGAGACATATGTTGATGGCTCCTATGCATGGAGAGGACAGACAGACACTACTGTCAAAGGAGCCACGTGGTATGGGGAAGAGTTAGACGTACTTGGACCTAAGTCCAGGCTAACTATTTAGCACTGTAACTTTTAGCAAGCTACCATTTTTTGTACCTCCACTTTCTATGCAAACTGGAGATTAAGCTATAGTTGTTAGAATAATTAATGTTTACAGCATTTGTAAAAAGCTTGGTGGCTACTACATGCTGGGGCCTGAAGGAAATACTAATAGAAGAAGAGTATATAGATTGGAAGAGAGAATGAAATGAGTTTTAATTGTGGAATGCTGTAGCTGTCACTGAATCCTTGAAAAATCATTCATTTCTTTATTTGTTAAAAACAATGATTGTCACGTGTTAAGGATTGTGCAAAGAACTGGGGATATGGTAACACACAAGATCCATTCTCTGTCCCCCAGCCCCCCACCAGAGTTCACACTCTAGGGAGACGAGGCACAGGTAGTGACTGACCATGTGACACTGTAGCAGACAAACTGGGGGTCGAGGGAGAATGGGAGGGACATTTCTAACCCAGCACTGCATTCAGCAAGGTGCGTGGTTTTGTTATGTTTTATACTTCTATTTAAATTTTACTACTGAAGGGCAACTTCCTCTTGTTTAACACCAAAAATTATTATTAGTTGATTATAATATTCTTATAAAGGCACATTAAGGCTAGGATTTGATCTTCAGAACCTAGAGGAAATTGCTCTTGGATGTGGCTCCAAGGTGAGGACCTTCAGTGGGACATCTTGGTAATACTGGGATTGGAGAATAGGACAAATACCCACCTTATAAATGAAAATACTACAAGCCAGAATATTTCCATTTTTGCCTTGACTTCCAGGAAGCTTAAAGTTAAATTTAATGCTCAACTGTAAGAAGTACAATAGCCTAATTTTTTTGGTTTCTTTCTTTTCATCTCTTTGTTTTTTTTGAGATAGTCTCATTTTGCGGCCCTGGGTAGAATGCTGTGATGTCATAGCTAACAGTAATCTCAAATTCTTGGGCTCATCACTCCCAAATAGTTGGTACTACAGGTGCTTGCCATAATGCCCAGCTAGTTTTTCTATTTTTAGTAGACACAGGGTCTTGCTCTGGCTCAGACCGATCTCAAACTCCTGAGCTCAAGCAGCCTACCTGCCTCAGTCTTCTAAAGTGATATGATTAAAGGCATGAGCTCTCACACCCAGCTGGTTTCTTTCTTCCTTCTTCTCAGTGGTGTTTGATTTTCCAATTTTAATGTATTGTGTGTGTGTGTGTGTGTGTGTGTGTGAGAGAGAGAGAGAGTATACATACACACACACACACACATATGACATATCAAGTAACCTCAGATAACTTTGTGTCTTACGTACTGTCAGCCTTTTGTTTTATATATGTTATAATTTAATGTACATGACTTGAATTATAGTATACTTAAATCTTATAAAATTGAGTCACACTATAAAATCCCTATTATAGGAAAATTTAATAGCAATAACAGTGTTTTATAGGAGAAGTCCTTAGGTTCTCAATAACTTAACGTGTCATAGCATCATTTGGGATTATAACCACTATCAAAAGACATAAGTTGCTGTGTTAGTCCATTTAAATTATTCTTGTGCTTTCTGGACACAGAAAGTCATTTTACCTTTGAGTAAAGCTGTCAGGATAGCTAAATCAATGTCCTGGTGTCCTTCTGATCCCATCCGAAATACCGTAATCTGCAATTTGAGAAAAGGTGACCATTAGCAATGCATTTTTTTACCCCCAAAGAAGTTAAATCAATGCGACCATATCTGAACACAGGCTATTTTACTATCTACAACATAGATTCTCAGTCTCAAGGCAAACACACAGGACAAGAATCCAAAGAGAAGCCTCTGCAAATTCTTTAAGAGGAAGATGCTTCATTAACCTCCAAACAGAGAGCTCTTCAAGTTGCATTGATTATGGTTACAGTCACATTGCCCCCATTATGGTCTGAATTATTGTGTTTCCCCAAATAGTGTTCATATGCTGAAACCTAATGGCCAATGTGATTAAAAGGTGGGGGGGTCTTTGGGAGATGATTAGGTCATGATTAGCAATCATTATAGAATTAGTACCATTGTAAAGGGTTCCAAGACTTGTTATCCCTGTTTACCATGTGAGGACATAGCTAGAAGCTGCTCTTTATGGACCATAAAGCTAATTCTTACTTGCTGCCAAATCTGTGGTACCTTGATCTTGGATTTCCTAGTGTCCAGAGCTGTGAGAAATCACTTTCTGCTTTTTGTAAGCCACGTAGTTTATAGTATTTTGTTTTTTTCCCTCTCTTAAATTTTTAAAAATGTGTTTCTTATTTATATGAGGGTACAAATTTTTAGGTTACATTGTTCTCATTTCCAGGGTAAAGTTCCATTGGTAAAAGAGCCAATCACCGAGGGTTATACACCCTCATAGTGTGCACATTAGGTGAGATCCCGCCTCATGCCCTCTCTTCCTCTGCCAATCATCCTCCCTTCCCCTCCTTGTTCTACCTCTAGACTGCACTATATTTGTGTTTTATTGTTCTTATGAGGATGTAATTGTTTATATATTGATTTCATATTAGTATGGAGTGCATTGGATATTTATTTTTCCATTCTTGTGATACTTTATAAGAAGAATATGTTTCAACTCCATCCAGGTAAATGTAAGAGATGTAAAGTCTTCATCTTTTTTAATGGCTGAATAGTATTCCATGGCATACATATACCACTGTAATAACCGAGCCCCCAACCCCTGTTACTGAGTCCCCAACCCCTAACTCCCAGGAGACTAGTAAGAAATGCAACAAACCCCATATACTTGTAAAAAGAACTTCTAAGCCTTTAAGCCTTAGCCCTCCCACCCCCCAAGGGAGGAGAAGTTAAGATCCAGGAAGAAGCTCAAGAAGATAAAGGAAGGAAGGGAGGCAAGGGTGAGCCCTGGGTGAAAAGGGCTGAAGTTGGTTTAAGGCCCAAGCTGTTCTTGGAAATTTACCCAATACCCCTCATTTGATGATTTGTGAGTTAATGTATCTTAAGTTAGTATGTACCCCCACCCTGAATTGTGTGACCCCTTATGATGCACCCCATCTTATGATGATGAAGTAATGTGTATTTTGTAATGTATGAATCAATATGTACCCTCACCTTGTGACCCTGCTCTAACTGCTATGATTGGCTTCTGTATTGAGCTAGCTTGCTGACCTTGCAAAATAATGGTATAAAAAGGCACTTCACCTGCCAGTTGGCGCTGAATGCCTCTGTGGTGATCCAGCCTGCCTGCAGGGGTAATAAATTTTATCAGTTATTACATTAAAGTGGGGTCCACCTTTTTATCTCTGCAGCTCTGTCCCATTTTACCATAGTTTGTGGATCCATTCATGGGTTGATGGGAACTTAGGTTGATTCCTCGACTTGGCCATTATGAATTGAACTTCAATAAACATGCTGGTGCAAATGAAATGTCTTGTTGGTAAAATGATTTTTGTTCTTCTGGGTAGATACCTAATAATGGGATTGCAGGATCAAATCGAAGGTCTACTTTTAGATTTTCAAGGATTCTCCATAATTCTCTCCAAAAAGACTGTATTAATTTGCAGTCCCACCAACAGTGTAGAAGTGTTCCCTTCTCTCCACATCCAAGCCAGCATCTAGTATTTTATGACTTTGTGATGTGGTTAATCTTGCTGGGATTAGGTATTATCTTAGAGTGGTTTTGATTTGTATTTCTCTGATAATTAAAGATGATGGGCATTTTTTCATGTGTTTGTTGGCTTTTCCTCTGTCATCCTCATAGAAGTTTCTTTTCAAATCTCTTTCTCACTTATAGAGGGGGTTGTGTGTACTTTTCTTATTGTTTGAGTTCTCTGTAGATTTCTAGTTATCAGGCCTCTGTCAGATTCATAACATGCAATAATCTTTTCCCATTCTGAGGGCTATTTGCTTTGTTTGTGGTACCCTTAGCTGTGCAAAAGCTTTTTAATTTGATCAAATCCCAGTTATCTATTTTTGGTGTTGCTGCAATTGCTATGGGGGTCTTCCTCATAAAGCTTTTTCCCAGGTCAATATTTTCAAGCATTTTCCCCACACTCTCTTTTAGAATTTTTGTTGTTTCACGTCTTAAATTTAAATCTTTTATCCAAAGAGAATCAATTTTTGTCAGTGGTGAGAGGTGTGGGGTCCAGTTTCAGTTTTCTCATGTAGATAACCAGTTCTCCCAGAGCCATTTGTTAATAAGGACCCTTTTTTTTTTATTAATTGATTTCTGTATACATTGATGCAAACATGGGGTACATTGTGCTGTTTCATATACAATTTGAAACACCTTCATCAAGCTGGTTAACATAACTTTCATGTCATTTGGTTGATCATTGTATCAACA
>CAUYQV010094811.1:0-47355 GCA_963574575.1 Galagoides demidoff
TTTTTTTTTTTTTTGAGACAGAGCCTCAAGCTGTCCCCCTAGGTAGAGTGCCATGGCATCACAGCTCATAGCAACCTCCAACTCCTGGGCTCAAGCGAGTCTCCTGCCTCCGCCTCCCAAGTAGCTGGGACCACAGGCACCTGCCACAATGCCCGGCCATCTCTTGGTTGCAGCCATCACCGTTGTCTGGCAGGCCCGGGCTGGGGACTCGAACCCACCACCTTAGGTGTACGTGACTGGCGCCCTAGCCATTGAGCCACAGGCACCGAGCCTTGCCCTTTTATTTGTTAAATCAGATGATAAAATTAAAAATAAAAGCAATAGAGTGACTTATCTAAGAATGATCTGTCAAGATGGTATATTTTGTGCTGCTATAACAAATGATCACCATATGTTGGTGGTTTAAAACAACCCACGCTACAAGTGGGTCATATGTTAGCTAGAGAAACTATACCATGTTTTGCTCACTCAAACCCGGGCTGATAAAATAGGTATTATCTGGAACTTTGCAGATCATTGTAGTGGAGGGAAAGAGAGTTCTAGAATGTCTCAAGCAAGTGATTAAAAGCTCTAGCCCCAAAAGCCCTCACTTTTGCTCACAGTTCATTTACCAAGGGTAGTCGTATGTATCCACTCAACCACAGCAGGGGCAGAAAGTGCTGTCCTAGCATGTGCACAGAAGATGGATAACTGGGAAAAACCTGTGAATGGTATTAACAATGTCCAGAGACATACAAAAAGTTATTCCAGAGCCAGAATTGGAATCCTCTCATTAATAGTAAGCTTTGATGTTAAAATCACTACTTATAAACTCTGACATATAGGCTGGGCATCGTGGCTCATGCCTATAATCCCAGCACTCTAGGAGGCCTAAGTGAGAGGATCACTGGAGCTTAGGAGTTTAAGGCCAGTCTGAGCAAGAGTGAGAACCTGTCTCTACCTAAAATAGAAAAATTAGCCAGCTGTTGTGATGAGCACTTGTGCTTCTAGCTACTCAGGAGGCTGAGGCAGGAGGATTGCTTGAACCTAATAGTTTGAGGTTGCTGTGATCTAGGATGATGCCATGGGACTGTAGCCTAGGCAGCAGAGTGAGACTGTCTCAAACAAACAAACCAAAACCCAAACTTTGATATAATTTCTCATTAAATAAGAAAAAAGTTTAAATATTGAGGTAAGATATCTCATTGAAGATATACAGGTCTTTAAAATGACAAAGGTGAATAGTAGCAGATGATAAACTTGGGGCCGAGGGAAGTACTTTTTAATGCCTAAGAAATTAATGAGTAACAAGTCAAAGGCATCATGTGACAGGGTAGGTCTCATCAAATAGAATGATGTCCAATACAGGACAGAGTAATGGGGTCAACACAAAGAGACGCTATAGATGTGATGAAGACATGGCTGCTTCTGTAGGTTTGGGTTTCCAATCCTCATCTGGCTTTCTACTAGCTGTGTGATCATAAGGAACATGTTTAGTCTCTGTCAGTCTGGTACCCTATCAGCAAAATGAGTAAAATAGCAACATTGCCTTATAAGATTACTAGGAGGGTTAATTCATTCCTCGTAAAATAGTCAATATAAGTTATTTAACATAATATAATATCTTAAGTAAGATACGCAACAGAAGAATAGTAATAAGAATCTAGTAATGAGAATGTCTTTATTTTTATTGGCATCAGAAGATTTAATGTGAAAAGTACTTGTCGGTTTTAATTAGTTTTTAGTGCAGTAGAGTAAGTCAGAATAGCTGTTGAGAAAGTATGTGGCTATCTAGGCCCCAGGTCACCACTTTTTAGCTCCCTGGAGATAGTGACAATGGTGAGAGGCTCATTATCCCGTAAGCAGTGTTGGATGTAAGTGGAGACCTTTTGCCTAAAGAAGCCTCAGAGGAGTGAAAGAGGGTTTGAAAGTCACTTTCAAATATTGGACGATATATTTAGGTGATGCCCAAGAACGTAGGGAAAACTAATGTGTCAATACTTAAGAGAGCAACAACAGGGACTCATTTCCATGGGTTTCCTGGCGAGTGAACAGAGAAGAAATGAGTATTTATTCACCAATTTCTGTCCCCTGTTGTTTGAGGGTTGCTCTCAGGACTGTTCTTGCTCCTGGGTTATACCAGCTTCCTTGTGTCAGAAAAGGTTATAGACTAGAAAAATAGAAATGCAGCATGCACTTAAGGTGCAACCTCATCAGCATAGGTAAGTCCAAGCTTGTACAGGGCCACCCTTTGTAGCTGTGGCTAAAATCAAGTGGGCCAATGAGATGTGAAGTGTAAGTACTAGAAGCATCTAGTAAAATCTATTTTTTAAAAAAATAATTATACTAATATCTACTCAGCACTTAATCCTTCCAGCCCCTATTGTAGCCTTGTTACCTGTATCAGCATGTGCAATCGTTACCATAATACCTATGAGGTGGGCTCTTCCTTGATCCTGGCCATTATGGGGACAGAAAGAATACAGGAAGTGTTGATACTCACATAGTATGTTACTCATGTGGGTTAGATTGTATTTCAATAACAAAAATTCCCAAATTTGAGTCCATTAAAGTAAATGAAGTTTTCTTTCTTTCTTTTTTTTTTTAAATTTCAGATTGATATGAGGGTACACATGTTTAGGTTACATTGTTTTCATTTCTAAGGTAAAGTTCAAGTTGTAGTTGAGCCCTTCACCCAGGGTGAAGTTTTGTCTATTGCTCATTTTACACATCCATCAAGGGTTGTCTGGCTGTATCTGTTCTGAATTCTTCTTACATTGCAATACTGATTCCAAATGGTGTTTTCATAGTTCCCTAAGGAAGATTCCTGGCTTTTAAATTTTCAGCCTGGAAATGACTGACACCACTTTCATTCACATTTCAGGGTTAAATCAAGTTCCATGGCCGCTCCCAATCCCAAAGAAGAAAAGAAGAAACATCTCATCAAGTGCCTATGAGGAGAAAGACAAAAATATTTAGTAAATAGAATTAATGACTATGCATTGTTCCCCTCTGGATACCAGGATTTAGTTTATGTTTTTTTTTCTTGCAGACAAAATATTCTTTTCCCTCTTCTGTTGGAGATAACCAAACATTCCTACCTACTCATAGCTCAAGTTAAAAGTCCAGGATCTCTGAATGGTGCAAAGTATCCTCTATATTCAAGAACAGAGGAATATTCTCTTCATCAGATGTGACTCCTTTTTCCTCAGAAATCTATACACTAAAATGACAAGTTATTAGCTCCTCACATGGATACTTTCAGCTTCTAATAAGATTTTTCTCATTGCTCTCCGACTGGTCCCTAGAAAAATGTCAAATATTTTAGAGGTCTTGTTATAGAAATACTCTACTTTCATACCCAGTTTGGAATTAGAAAATTGGGCTAGATTTTACTGAGGTAACAACCAAAAACTCTCAGTAAACTCAAAAGCTTTTTTCTTTTCTTTACTTTTCTTATTTTCTGTGTCGCTTGTGACTGGAAGACAAAAAGTTTTATAATATACTATCTCTATCTAGGATAAGATGAAAAATTCCACCATCTGAATCATGGTCAGAAAACTGCTGGAAAATATGACTATGAGGGGTGTCAGTTTCTCAGTCTCATTTTTCTGGGGAACTTCTTCCTATCTTTTAGATCTAGTACTGTTCTGGGCAATGAGGATTCACTTAGTAAACTGGCCAAAAATACAGAGGCATCAGGACAACTAAGACTAGCTGTAAAGCAACCACGTTTGTCAAAAGAATAATTAGGGGAATCCTTACCATCTCCTAAGAAATTACTTCTCTTATAGATACTAATAGTTTGAACAATTTTCCCAGAGGACTGTGTTAGTAAAAACATAACTTTAGTTCAGAAGTATAACATTCCTATTAACTCTGGCATCCCAAAGAGTTAGGAAATACTCCTGACCTTGGCTAACATTAATGAAAAGTAGAGTATCTAAACCAAGAAAGGGAGTTCTGTTATGCAGTAGTTGGTCCAGAACAAGAGTGTTAGCTCCAGTTTGAACAGATATAGACTAATGATATTGAGCATCTTTTCATGTTTCTTGGCCATTTGTCTGTCTTTTTTCAGCTACGAGTCTATTTGTATCCTTTGACCACATTTTTAAAAAATGGGTTTCCTCATTACTGAAGTGAGAGAATTGTTATGATGGCCAAGTCCCCTTTTATTTTTAATATATTCTATAATATTGATAGCACTTGGCTAATCATGGTAATTCTTTTGCAGTTTTTTTTGTTTTGTTTTTTCACTGGGGTTGGGTTTGAACTCTCAACCTCCAGCATATGGGGTTGGTGCCCTACTCCTTTGAGCCACAGGCACTGCCCAATCGTGGTAATTCTTTCACCTTTGATAATCAATCTTGTGCTTTATTTTATGAAGCCCAGTGGATCTGCGTTCTGGCAGATATATAGGTGAGAATGGAGAAGAGCCCTTGATTTAGATTAATTTTTGCAGATGCATCTTCAGATTCACAGTTTCACAGAAAGTTTATGGGAATTTCTGTGGCAGGAGAAATCACATATCAACAATGAGAATCTTGGATGGCTTTTGATTTCTTTCTGAATTCTTTGATGAAATGAAAGTCAGAGCCAGCTCTAATCTCAATGACTTTTATTGACTGGAAACAGAGAATTAGTAAGGGCTCTTAAAACACTAACAGACAAAGGCTTTGGTAATTACTTCTCTATGAAAATGGATGCCTGAGCCATGTCCAGAATATACTGTTTTTCTCTACAGATTAGAATGGAGCTCAATAAAGTCAGCACCTGACTGTGGAGTATGATTTTAAAGGAGATAAAAGCCCCTACTTTCTAAATTTTCTGACCTATTACTGATTAAATCTTACCATTTATTTAAGCACCTCATCTCTCTAAGGGGAAATCATCATTATCATCATCATCAGCAGCAGCAATGCCAATTTCCATGATGGAGTATTCATATACCAAGCACTGAGTTTAGCACTTTTGAAATCTCAAATCTTTACAACAAACCAAAGAGGAGGTATTTTTAGTACCCATGCTTCATGGATGAGAAAGGCCAGGATTTGGAAAGGTTACATGCTTCCCAAACTCACATAGCTAATTATAGTCAATGCAAGGACTTGTACTGGACCTGACCCTCTGTAGGCTGAATGTAGGGCCATTATGCTGAGTTATGGCTCAGAATTACCATGTAATAAAAGCTATGATATTTTCATATAAATTACTGAGCCATGCATTTCAGTGGTATCTACCTTTAAATAAAGTGTTCTTATAGATACAATATGCTCATCCAAAGGTCAGTCCATAGCTGTTATTGGATTCAATTCTGGGGTTCACATTTTAAGGAACTTCTTGATTTAAGTTAAAAAATAAAATTTTAGGGTGGCACCTGTGGCTCAAAGGAGTAGGGTGCTGGCCCCATATACCAGAGGTGGTGGGTTCAAACCTGGCCCTGCCCAAAAAAAGTGCAAAATAAATAAATAAATAAAAATAAAATAAAACAAAATTTCATGTACCCAAGTTAAGAGAATTTGTCAAAGTACTTTATTTAGATGAATACTCAGATCGTGTTGATATAAATTAGGTCACAGAATAAAGTAAGGGGCGATTTGCCATATTAGTATTATTTATAGGGGTATAATAAGGTTACCTGTAGATAACACCATTCAGTGGATCAGGCACTTTTCGTGACCCAGTTAGAGAGACAGACTAATCAACTAATCATACAATAGGGTAAATTATAACAAGATTACACAAAAAAGATATTTTATTGGGAGTGATAAAAGATGTTGTCTAGAGATGAGGGATAAGTAGAAACTAAGACATGAAATATTGGGGGTAAGGGTTGAAAGAGGAACATTCCAGGCAAAGCTAAGAGGATGTGCAAATGTCCTGGGAGGGAGGGAGTTGGTACCCATGAGGAGGAGATAGGGGGACACTGACTCTGGGGAGTAGGTTTATGAGATTGGGACTATGTAAAGACTTGTAGGCTATGCCAATGTCTTTGTTCTATTTTTGTTTTAGTTTGTTATTAAATAAGCCAATGAAACATTTTAAGCATTTCAGCATCTTCAGAAAGATCTCTGTTGGCTGCAGGGAAGAAACAGATGGAGATAGAGAAGATGAGGGAACATAAGGCTATGATACCAGTTTGAATGAGGGGTGACACAGTCACTTGGTTTAGATGATAGCAGTGGAGAGGTAGAATAGACAGAAATGTGAAATAAAGTGAGCAGAACTTTAAGTGTCTGGGCTCCCTCCTTGCTGGCTATGTGATGTTGAGAAGATATCTAGCTTCTCTGAGTCACCATTTCCTCTCCCATAAAAATTGGAACAACAACAGTATCTACTTCAAGGTTATTATAGGATAACATATGTATTGGGTATATATTCAGTGCTCAATACAGATCTGACAATTAAGTTCACAAACTTGTCACTGTGTGCTTACATTGGCAGCACTGTACAAACAATTCAGTAAGGTTTCATAACCTCGGTACATCAGTGTCTCCTTGTGTTTGTGTGAACATGTGGTGGTGTCTTGCTTAGTGACGTTCATTATTATTGTCGTGTGCTTTTGTGTGCCATTAAGAGAGTGTCAGAGCTTGAATTAGAGCAATGAACAAACATCTGTAAGTTTCTAGTTAAACTTAGAAAAAGTGGAAGTGATATGAGGGACATGTTAGTCCAAGTTTATGGGGATAATGACATGAAGAAAATGGCAGTGTACAAATGGATTAAACATCTTTTTCTGGGGGGAGAGAAAGTATCACAGATGATGGGAGCTCAGGGTGGCCAATGATGAGCAGAATGGATGAAGACATTTGAAAAAATTCATTGAACCATGAGAAGTATATTATACCAAATAAATGTCAGTAGAGAAACAATTAGAAAAAATTTAACTGAAAATCTTGGCTCATAATTCATGGCTCTTGTGTCAGGACAATGTATCACCACACATGGCATTGACTGAGTGAATATTTAGCCAGTGAACAAATAACTGTATTGGAATACCCTCCCTAATAACCTGATCTGGCATCTAGTCACTTTTTTCTTTATCCACAGATAAAGGAAATATTGAAAGGAAGACATTTTGAAGACATTTAGGACATTATAGGTAACACAACAGCTTTGATGACCATTTCAGAAAACGAGTTAGAAAGTTGCTCTAAAGGTTGGACTAGGTGACGGCATTGGTGCATTGCTTCCCAAGGGGAGTGTTTTGAAGGTGATCATAATGATATTGAGCAATGAGTTATCCAGTATATTCTTTAGGATGAGTTCACAAACTTAATTGTCAGACCTCATAAGTATTGTAGTAGTAATAGTTATATTACTGTAGCAGTAATAGTTGTATTACTAAATTTGAAATAAAGAACAAAAAGTTGACTGTGATAAAAATATTTCCAGTTACTAGATTCATAGAAGTAGAATTCTTGGGCCAAAAAAATGAGATTTAAAAAAATTGACTCTAATATATGGTTTTCCCTTAGCATCTGTAGGGGATTATTTCCAGGACTTCTATAGATACCAAAAATCTATAGATGTTCAAGTTCCTGATACAAAATAGTGTAGTCTTTGCATATAGTCTACACACACCTTCTGATATACTTTAAAACATCTCTAGATAACCCATACTATCTCACACAATGTTAATGCTATGGAAATAGTTGTTATACTATGTTTTCTTATGTAAAATTATATGATATTTTATTTTTTTTCAAATATTTTTAATCTATGCTGGGTTGAATTCAAGTTTGCTATAGAGAGACAATGATACTTATTTTTAATTCCTCTTTTTAAGTAAGCATATATGAGACATATAAAAAAAAGTTAAATTCACCTTTCATATTTCAGTCCTCAAAAAGGACTATTAAAGTGTACAGTATGAGACTGAGAGTATACATGTCCCCAAAACATTACCAACACTGGACACATTTGGAACACAATATAGTTATTTTAATTTGAATAAAAGTTGACTGTTTTTTAATGTTTCATGGTCAATTTCCATTTTATTCTTTTAAATTGCCTTTTCACACAATTTGTTCTGAATAAATAGATATATAGCAAACTATCCCTTTGACAACATGATAAAAACATAGACTCAAAGATGGTATTTGAGTCAGTTGGAATTTTCAGAAGAGTCAAATGAGGGTAACTAAGATGGCAAGGAGCTAAAACATAATAAAAGGGATAGTGAAAAGCCTTGGGGAGGATTTAGCCTGGAGGAAAGAAAACTTGGCTAGGCTGCAAAATCCAGAATTGTTTGCACATCTCTAAAAGACTATCACATGGAAGGTTGAATTGAACATTTTTTTGTGTTGCTTCTTTGGTCCCAATAAAGACACTACAAAAGGTGAATATGGAGTAAAAATTAAACAAAAATTGTAATGATTCTTTGAATTGTGTCACTGAATAGCTCTCTGAGAGAACAGGGAGTTCCTTAGAAGGGAAGATATTTAAGGGAGACTAGAGACCATTTAGGGATGCTGGATAGGATTAAAAGTCAGCCAAGAATAAATGAGTGTCTTGCTACTCAGAATGACCTCTGTAGACCAGCAACATCAGCGTCATATGAGGACATATTGGAAAGGCAGGATTTTGAGCCCAGCCTAACCCCTTGAATCAGAGTGTGCAATTCTACAAGACTTGAGAGATGGGTTCACACATTAAAGTGTGGGGAGCACTAGATTGTATAACCTCAATAGTTCTCTCTGAATGATCCTGTGGGTCTCCAGTGGAGGGAACTTGAGGCATGGTGTGAGGAAAGGGAAGCAGGTCTTGTTTAGCTGACAAGACTTTTAAGGTTTTCAAACTACTGGAGCCAATCTTGCATCAACTTCTCAAAAGTACCTGGGTGGTATTGGAAGAAGTAGAAGTTGTTTCCTGAATCAATTTTGAGTAGTTGGCTCTCAGAGCTGGAGGAGACATAGAGATCATCTGATTTACAACTTTATTTTATATGTGAAGAACTGAAAGTCAGAGAGGGATAGGGACCTGTCCCAGGTTAAAATAAAAATTAATTTTTATTCAGGTTTGTTGTTTCTCCCTCTCTCTCTTTTCCCTCTCCCTCTCTCCTTAAGTAAAATGACCTACTTTTAAAACTTATCTCATGGCTGTCCTTAGAGCCAACAGCAAAAGCGAGGAGGGGGGAAATATAAAATTGCAGGAGGCTTTTTCAGGTGTAGCGAAGCAGACAGTGAAGAGCAGTATGAACAGGAGTAGAAGACAAAAGGAACTAAGAATCCCAGCAGATTTCAGAATGCTATAGGCTCTTTATTAGTTCTCCCTTAGATTCTGGAGCTAATGGTTGTCATTGGTTATTTCAATAAAGTATCTAGGGCCATGATTAAGGCTAGAGAAAAAAGTAAGAAATAGCACTGGATAGAAGTCATAATCTTAGCAGCTGGAAAATCTGTGTAGAAATCCCAGTTCCACCATCCATGGGGACTACTTATGGCCTAATGAGTGCTTATGCAAATTGTTTTATATGTATATGCTTCAGTGTCATTATAGATTAAAAACCATGAATTATTTTTATTTCACCCACTCACACTATTGTTCTGAGTTCCAGTAATACCTTGAATGCTCTGTAGCTTTCAGTGATTTTTGTAGTTCCTTGTTCAAATTACCAGTCTTCCAAATAAAGATTTACAAAGGCAGGGCTCTGTATGGCTTGTCTACCCCTGTACTCCCAAGGCTAGTGCAATGCAGCTGCATCAAGAGTTCTCAGTCAAATTTGGATAAATAGATAGATTTATCAATGAAAGGAAGAGGAAGAGAGAAAAGACAGGAGGACAAGAGGCTGGCTTCCCATGTGACTGTGGGATCTGATGTGTGGTAATCAGGTCTCCATTATCTCTCCTGTCTTGTGGTTTGCTGTGTCTTTTATAGCTATGGCTTTTATTAATGGCACTAAACTGGCTTACAATATAGTCAGAAAAACTTGAGCTCTGACGTCAGGAAGACCTAGGGTTAAATTTGTTGCTTGAAATGATATGACCTTGGACAATATGCATACATTACCTAAGTATCAATTTTCTCATCAGTCAAATATGATTAACAATTCCTAATTCATTAGAATGGTTGTGGGGACTAAATAGAAAATGAATATCAATGATTTAGCTCAGTGTTTGGTATACAGTGAGCATTTATTAACTACTATTTTTCTGTATTCAGTGTTCAAAGATGCTGATGTAGGGATAAAACATTTGATCAGTGGCTGGTACACTGGCATATAGTAGGTATTCAACACACAATTTGAACTAGAAAGCATAAATGTGATGGAATATTGACTTGACTTCAATCACCTTTTCATTGAAGGCAATTTATAAGTCTGTCATATTTTTATTGAGTAAATTTTAGGAGATTTTTTTTACCATTTATTTGAAAATGCTGATTGTATAATTGCTGCCCTTTAAAATTATTGAGATTTTCTCTTTGTTCTGATCTATGATTAATTTTTATAAATGTTGTATGAAAATTTGAAAAAAAGATGTGCTTTTGATAGGAGATACAATATGATCTATATTTATTAATTTTATTTTATAGATTATATGAGATTATATCCTTAATGGAAAATGATAATGCTGTAGAAGAAAACAAATAAACCAATAAATTATTTAGTTGTAGCATACTGAGTTATTCACAGAATGAAAGGATGAGATGAAACTCATCTGCCTTTGGATAGGAGAGAAAAAAGGTAGGTCTGATGTCAAACAGCAGATACCTTTGAGCAGTGTCGCTGGGATACCATCATCTGAAGCTCAGTTCTCACTATATTCTCTCCCCTTGAATCTCCATTTAGTAGTTAAATTGCCCTAATGAAAATCAAGACTAACTTAGCTTAGATTTCTTGCCTAAGTCTATGATTGACAGAGGAGCACCAGTTCCCTGCTGGAAGAAGGGAAGAGGGAACCAGACAAGCCACTATCTGACTTGTGAAGTTTACATCTTTATATACTTATCTCCATGTTTTTGTTTGCGCTCCCATCCCAAACACTGGGGGATTTGGGACACGGAAAACAGGAACATGGTTAACCCCTTAAGAGAAGTGGTCTGGGCTTGTGTATTGATTTGCTTGTGTATAGAGAAAGTGTGTATGCTCTACTGTTACAGTTACCTCCATCTCCTCTATCATTTATTGAGTACTTAATTCATTTGTTAACATTTAAGCTATTTGTCAGAAATTATGCTCCTTATAGCTCTGCCCCCATGGAGCTTAGAATCTCGTGGCAGGACCTTCAGTTTAATCAAAGAAACTCTTAAATTGTTGTATAATTATAATTGAATATAATTACAATGTGGGATTATATAATTATAATTGAATATAATAATAATATGTGATTATATAAATATAATTGAAAAAACTGCGATGAAAATGAAATTCAGAAAGGCTTAGGGAGCACAAAATTTAGAGATCTGGTCTTGTGTGTCAAGGCAGTGAAAAGGTCTCCGAGGAAGTAGTGAATATGGTGACACAGGGTACAGAAGAGCTAAGCAGATGAAGACAATCCAGGGATAGAATTTCAGGCAAAGAGATCCGTATAAGGAGGGGCCAGGTCTAGCAAAAGCATGATTTATTTGCGAAACCAAATGGAAGGTAATGTGGCTGGAGTGTAGAGAGACAATGGGAGGTATGTATAAAAAGGGCCTGGAGCATGGGATGCAACCGTGTAGGACATTATAGTTCATTTTAAATATTCTGATGTTTAGCTGAAGAGCAATGTGAAGCTATTGGGTGATAAGCATGGAAGTGATGTGACTAGGTTTACATTTAGAAACAAAACCTGCAGGGGCAGTATGGAGGGGTCAGGAGTGGATGTGGGATGTATCAGGAGACAACTGCAGGAGTTTATGAGACAAATCAGAGGGCTTAATCTAGTGATAGAGAGTAGAGGTGAAGAGAAGTGAAAAATCTGGGAGACCCTTAAGGAGGTAGAACAGCCAAATTTGGTGGTAGATAGATATAGACAGTATAAGAGAAGAGAGTGACAAATATAATTCCTAGGTTTGGACTGGCATGTGGGTCAGTTCACACTGATAAAGATTATTACAGAAAATCTAAGCTTAGGGGGAAAGGGCATGAGTTTAATTTTGGAAATGCTAACTTTGAGATATTTTTGTGATAGCCATGTATAATAGTCAGAGGAGATTAGACATACAGGTTTAGAACTCATAGGAGAGAGCTAGACTGGAGGTTAAAATGTGTGAGATCTTGCTGTGTAGGAGATAGTAGAGCTGTTGGTGTGGATGCTCAGGGAAAGAGCATAGATAAGAAGGGGACATAGGTTGGATGAAGGCTTAAGAAACGCCAATATTTAATAGCATGATAGATGATGAACTTCCTCAACAAGCCTGAGAAAAGAGAAATAAAACCAAGAGGGGGTCAAGAGGGTCAACCATGAAAGGTGTGTAATTGCAATGGTTGGCGGCATGCAGATTGTAGTAATCTAAGGATTTAAAAGGAAATGAGGACATGGAGGGCTTATGTGTAGCCTGCAGTTGTTGAAAATCATTTTGAAATGTTTGATTATTTAACAAAAGAGATATTGAAAAGTTTGTCTGTGAAGAGGAGAAAGAGATGGGATTATGACTAAAGGGGAATTTGGAGTTTAAGAAAGAACTATAATTTTTAGTGCAAGTGATTCTGATTTAAAAGTAGACAGAATCTTTTTGGAAGAGAAAAGCAGATAAAACAACAGAAGGAGAAAGCAGGGGAGAGAGAAGCTGAAAAAGCAAAAGAGAGAGAATGAATGAGGATATGCGGAGGAGCAGAGGAACGCTGGGGGTGTGAGGCATTCCTGGCGGGTAAAAAACCGGAGAGAACAAATCACAGTTGGCCTTAGATAAGGAAAAGAGAGCTCCTTTAGTGTTAGAGAAGGGAGGTCAGCACCGAGGAGAGAGGTTTCTAGATTTTCTAGCAGAAAGTTGGGAGATCTGTGTCCGGTGGCTTTCGGTGTCCTTGTAAAGTGTGTGGCAAGGGCTTCTGCTGAGAATAATCATGACAGAGGACAAGGGCCAGGTAGGAGTTTGGGGAGAAGAACTCAATTTTGATATCCGAAAAATGGGAAACTGAGTTAGTAGGGAAAAACTTTAAGATTTCTGGGGATAGGGAAGGCACACTTTAGGCTGGTCAGTCAACACACATTTGTTGAGCCAGGTACTATTCTGGAACTCAGGCTAAAGTATTGAATAACAGAGTTTCTACTCCCGAGGAGCCTACATGTACGTATTAATGATGAAAGTGAATGATGCAAGCTTTGGGGGTCCACAAGAGACGTGATTTCTCTTTAAAGCATGAATTTGTCACCAAATTATTCTTCCCTACAGTGTGATTTCAACCTGTCATACTTGGTTTTTGATCATAAAATCATAGAGAGAGTAGATAAAGTTTTACAAAGGAGATAGAAATTTGCCTGAAAGGTATAATGAAAAGTAACAGAGAACAAAAACAGAGAAACAATGGGGTGTGTGTCCCATGACAAATATTTTAAGTAATTGATTGTGGAGATGAGATAAAGAGAAAAAAATAGAACAAATTGGGGAAAATGAAGGATTAATGCACTGATAATCACAATGAGAAAAACCGAAGAAGCCACGTGGAAGGATGGGAGGTTATAGTCTGAATGGCATTGATAAATAGGTAATTTTGGAAGCAGAATACTTATGGTTAAAGGAAAAGTCTAGCGTATGGTGCAAGGCAGGGTGGCTTAGATAGAGTGGAGCTTGTAAATGGAAAGGAGATGGCCATGGAATAGAGAGGCCAGGGTGTAGAATGCATTATACATGTGAAAGTGAAACACCTAAGATTATGATGGACTTGGTAGAGATGAATTTTTCAAAGCAGGTACCAAAGTCTTTGGGAAATGAAGAATATGCCTGAGACGTCAGTGATGACAGCATTGAGTAGGAGGTGGGGCAGGTGTTCTGGGTTATTCTTTGGTTGTTAGGTTGTTTTTTGTTGTTTTTTTTTCCTTCTGAGAGCATCAGTCATTTCTGAAAACTTTATATGTATATTTATTCCTTAAGATATTCCCACTATTGTTTTCTGATTGTTCAGATAAAAAAAATGATGCTCAGAGTTGTTACCTGAGGCTGTGGTTAGCAACTGGCAGATTTGGGTGGGAATCCAGATCTGTCTTCTAAGATTTTTTTGAACATTCAGTTTATAGATTTCTAATTTAACAAGTAGTAGTTTTTGAATTGCCTTGTACGGCACTGGCTATTGAGGGAGTGACTATCCAAAATAAACATTCCAAGCCTGGTCATACAGAATTGTTTGAAAGTAGAGAACACCAGGGGACGTGGCAGCTCTGCCCTTCTGACACGAGTCTCCTAAGTGGCCTTTTAGATGTGCAGCTTCTGAGATGACTGATGGCATCTTGCCTGCTACACAGAAGCAGAAATTGAGGATGTGCTATGAAACACTCTGCTCCAGCAGGTAGAATGTTCTGCTGGAAGAAGATGGCAGCAAGTTAAGTGCCATCAGCAGTTGGTGTGAGGGGAGAGTATAGAGATCCTGACAATTTATACAGTTCAGGCAGAAGGGTATCATTAAGGAAATGAACCAGCTGCTGTGGTAAGATGTTAGTTATGTTAATCTAAGGGCTAAACTATATTCCAGGCCCAAAGTATTACAGCACCAGGAAAACTGTCCAGTCAGAGGAGTTAGGCAAAGAGCAACCAGATTCCACTTACTGGCACTGGGACATTAGGGCTAATAGGAGTGGCAGCAAGAGCAACCTGATGGTTATTTGTCACCCTTACGTCCATCTATCCATTTGTACATCCATCCATTAATTCATCCAATAAACACCGGACAATGTCTATCCAGTGCAAAGCCTTGTGCTCCCTGGTTGGAATAAAAGATAAAGTAAGAGTACTGGTTCTCCCAATTACCACTATCCCTCCACCCCCAGAAGAGGTTCAACTCTTTCATTCCTTCTTATTTATTTTCTGCAAGTAGAGAAAGGATAGACTTGGACCCTGGAGAAAAATAAAGTTCCATAGTTAAAGATCCACACACCACCAGATTCGTATGTACTGTCACATTTAAAATATCAGTGGGGATTGTATATGTGGATGATTGAGATGTACTTTGCAGTATACCGTGGGGGCCAAGCCTGCTAAGAATGTCTCAGCAATGAATGTGCCTTTAATATTTAACACAAAGTCATGACATAAGACTATATGTCAATATATTAATATTGCATTGATAAAGACACACAATACATTTATGGCTCCTAGAGAAACCATTCTGATAAGACCAAGATGCAAGCACTTGTTCTTTCCCCTTTACCCTTTAGAGGCTCTGCCCTTGTTTATGCCAAGCTCATTATACAGCAGTTGTCTTCATTACCATTTCATTCTTTACTAATGGGAAAATGTTGCCATGGTGATGCTGGAATGTAAGTTTGAATACAGACCAACACTAACTTATCTCAAGTCAGGGGCAGCAGAGCAGTAAGGAGTCAGCAACAGGAATCACAAATTCTTTCCCTATCTTCTTCATGTATGTATTTCTTCAAAGGAGGGGTGTTGAAATTGATGGAGATGAGCCCTTGACAGTGAGGGGGATGGATGCAGGTCCTCACATGGCTGTTTCATTTTATTATTATTAGCCTGTTTTTCATGAACATATTCATGCAGATTCCAAGATTAGTATATACATAATTCAGTTCCATGAAGAGCTAACAATCTTGTTTGTTCTTTTCTGTTGCACAATCTTAGGATGTACCACAAGTATCACAAATTTGCACTTCTGGTAACAGGTAGAACTGGGAAGTGCATGGCTGGCATCTTCTAAACCCTTTATTATCTCTAGAAAAGCTCAGATTTATGACCTATTGAGAGTAATTTGAGTGTCTATATACAAATCATGGACTACAGATGCCCTTCAGCTAACAATGGGATTATGTCCTGATAAGCCCATTGTAAACTGAAAATGTTCTAAGTTGAAAATGCACTTGACAGATACTCCTCAATTTATGCTGAGTTGCAATTTCAACTCAATGCATACCACTTTCACACTTGCACATAACATTGAAAAGTTGTAAGTCAAACTATCATAAATTGGGAACCATCTGTATTAGAGCAGAGGAACCTTTAGAAATAATCTAAGTTGACTTTTCCCCCTAGAGATGAGAAAACAGGCCTTGAGATGTGAAGGTCTCCCTGAAGAAACCTAGTTAGCAAAAGACAGTTTAGTTGAGCTAAATGCAAAGACTTTTTTTCCTTTGATCTCTTTGTCTGACCAGCTCTTCCACTAAATTCTGTTTCTTTAATCAAAGGCTTTCTGAGACCTAGTCTTTTCTTCTCCAATGGAGAGAAAATTGACAGAGATGTGGAAACATCTGGAAACCCTTTCCAACACCAAACATTAAACTCATTTTTGCCACTGACCTGAGCCCCTTTGTGGAGTGTGCCCCTCTGTGGAAGGCGTTATTGATGCACCTGAAACCTTAAAGAGATGAACAGTATCACTGATGGGAGCTGATTTCTCAATGCATATCCCAATGAAGTTGTCAGAAAGGCCTCTTACCCTTTTTCCTTTGTTTCTTAGTCTTCTAAACTCATTAGTATGAGGCATCATTTGGTATATTTCTTTCTTCCCCTTCTAGAGCTTAAGTACTATTTGCAATGTGTCTTGGTAACTTGATATCAGAGTGTTATTGTGACACTGCATCAGTCATAATTAAACTAAGCCATCTGTGTCCCCTGCAGCAAACAATGGTGAATCTTGGCAGAAATGTATACTAATTTTCTTAATAGAAAGAGTAATTTGGGTCCTTGTGCTATTCTTCCCCCTCTTTCTCCCCCCCGCCCCACACACACTATCAAAGCTGAAGATCTTAAGAGCACCCAGCTTGGGAAGAGACATAACGAGAATTATAATTGATTGGATTTGGGGATAGACCAAGCCTCTTAGAAACAAATGGTGCCTCCCTACTGATGGAGAAATCACTTTAACTTCTCTCAGCCTCAGTGTTCTATTTTATACATCAGGCTCAGAACTGCATATCTAATTGGGACTATTGTACAGAAAAGATGGGATAATACACGAGAACTGGGTAAGGGTCTGTCACCTTTTTCAGTCTCCACTGAGCATCTTCTCTCTGTTGGAGCAGTCTGAAGAATGATACTCCTTGCCCTTGGGTATAGTTCAGGTCTGACTGTTCCTTCAAAGAAACTTTATATATGCCAGCTCATCTGACATTCCCAGGGATGATGTCGGGTGAACATGAGAGAGAAAGCAAACTTATACAAAATCACTATGTACAGAATTGCGATACCTGAGGTTCAGTCCTAGCTGGGTTTCAGTGTAGCCCCTCTAATCTTGAAAAAGTGATCTTTGGAAGACACTAAAAGAATCATGTCATTCCCCAACTTAAAATCCTCCATTAGCTTCTCTTTGCCCTTAGAATAAATTCCAACATCTTCTACATGTACTGTAAGGTCCCCACCGTTTGCCCCTGCTCAGTTCTCCTACCGGATTATTCATTCTTCCTCCCACCCTAAGCATTTCAGCAGCAGAGGACTTCATTCCGTCTCTCTGCTGTGCTTTGCTTCTCTGCCTCCGGCTGTTCATATGCAGCTCCTTCAGCCTATAATGTTCTTTGCCCCGAGGCCTTGTAAAACTGCCTATTTCTCATATTTCCATTCTCAGCTTAAGTGTCTCTTGCTTGAAGATTTTCCCTGAACCTTTTACCTAAAGCAAATATGCCATTTTATGTCACAACCTTTGGTTTGCGACCTTCATAATACTCTCAATTTGTGATTTTGTGATAAATAATTATTTTCTTCTATTGTATTCCCTTCATTTATCTTATTGGTTTGTCTTTCTTTTGGAATGTAAACCTTATGAAAGTAGGGATGATCTTTTATTTATGATTGTGTCTTCAGTGCCCAGAATAATGACTGGCATCAGGGAAGCAATCAAATTTGCCAACTAGACAAATGAACTCTCTCTAAAAGTTTTGGTTCATCATAGATTACAGTGTGCTACCAAAGTGTCTACCGTACTTTTTACCTTCAAATAGAGAAGATGCTTCTTTCTTAAAAAACATTTTCTTCTGCTACTTGAGCCATGTGTTTAAGTTTATATATAGAATTTATTAAACTAAAATTTAGAGTGATATGAACACTTATTAGGTTATAAGTCAGGGGATCTGAGTTCTAGACTTATATATGCCTCTAGCTCATAAGACAATCCTGAATAAGTTAGATGCCTATTTTTGGACCTCTGTTTCCTCTACTTTTACAAAAAAGATCGGAAATAATAGGCCATAAAGACAATTGATTATTATCATTTGTTTACCTTTTATTAATTAAGCTATACAGCCTCATAGGACAGCTACTTTTAAAATAGCAAGAGTGACCTAGATTAGTATTTGGGTGCATTTGTTAAAAATAGAAATCTCATGAGTTAGTTTATATTCATGCTATTAAATTTACAATCTCTGAGGAGGAGCCAAGCTTCCAAATGTCTTGCCGATGAGCTCATTATTCTACACCCTTGCTGTGTGCTGGGTGCTTTCTGGAGTAGGCAGGGAACCACAAGTGCCAGTGAAAACAGAAGGGATCCGTATTATGTCCTCATGTTATTCTCCATCTGCTATGTTTGTAAGTCTGCCAGAATTTTCCTACCGTGGCTTCTCCAGATTTTCCATTTTATCCCAGATTACACATATCTGAGCTCTGGAGGGAAGGCCTGTATTCACAGCCAGTTTTAGAGATAGTGGAAATGTTTCACATGAACTCAGTCTTTACTACGCATCACCCTGCAGCCAACAACAAAACAGAGGGTATGTGATCTTATGAGTAAGACAATAGGCTGTGGAATCAGAGGGCTGGATTTTAATCTGATGGGACGTGGGATAATGACTCAACCGTGTTAATACGAGTTTCTTCATCCGAGAGAGGCGTTATAATGGTAAAAAATTTATAAGTGCTTGACAAGGTTAAATAATCACCAAAAAGTATTTAGCATATCCCCAGGCCAAGGTAACTACTCAATATGCTTTGTTTGCTGTATTTCTTTCATTACTTGAGTAAAAGTGGAAGATTTACCATCTTGACTGAGCATGAATGTATCTGTCCAATATATTCACTTTCTGTGTCATCATCTGTGAAGGTAACATTTAGAATATAATCTTTAAGATTCCCTCCTGCTCTGAAATGCTAAAGTGAATAGACTAAGGAGTATTTGGCACTATGAGAGGATAAATGATAGACATCTTAGTTTTTCTGCATTACCTAAAAACTCTGGAGTGCTGATTATAAAATATATAAACATAGCTATGATTTCTCGATTATATCTGACAAGCTAGAAAGTGATCATACATCAGAACTATGCAGTGGTGACATTTTTAGGGAAATTCAGGCTCATGGGTTCTTTTTTCTGTTTTGCAGTATTTTGGCCGGGACCAGGTTTGAACCCATCACCTCCAGTATATGAGTCTGGTGCCCTACTCCTTGAGCCACAGGCACCACCTGCCTATGGAGTCTTTAATCTCCTTTGACGTATCTGTCCTGGAAGTTCTAGCTTTTTCCTGTGTTCTCTCCATTTCTTTCCCCACACTTATCTGACTAAATTATATGCCTAATCTCTAGTTGTAAAATGAAAGCTCTTTCTTCTTCTTAAATAAATTTAATGCTCTGAGCAGCAGGGAGGAAGCATATCTCAACCAAGCTCTGTGAGTGGAGCATGCTTTCAAGGGACCCAGTATGGGGCAGATGGGGAGCTCCTGCTGTATACTTTCTGCATATTTTACAGATAAGCATGATAGAACCCCTTTCCAACCAATAATTTTCACATATTTCTTGTTCTGACTTTAGCCACTGACCGTTAATGCATCTCATTCTCAAAGGTTCATAGAAATTTCTTTCAGACTAATTTAAATGTTCTTGGAAATTTTCTTACTTTTCTTTTTTTTATTTCTTTTCTTTTCTTTTTTTTTTTTTTTTTTTTTTGCAATTTTTGGCTGGGGCTGGGTTGGAACCTGCCACCTCCAGCATATGGGGCCAGTGCCCTATTCCTTTGAGCTACAGGTGCCACCCCCCATTCTTGGAAATTTTCTAATTCTAATATTCTCATTGTACTGATGGAGTAATAGAGGCCCTGAGAAATTACACGACTTGCTTTATCTCTCCACATCTAATGAATGACAGAGTTTTCTGTAATAATACCTGTAATAGTGTTACTTGATACATTCCTTATAGTCTTACTGTTCTTGTTTATTTTTGTTATTTTTAATAAGATCTTGCTCTTAAATTTGCATTTCTCTACAATCAGAAACATGCTAAATGGGTAGTAATTCATACTTTACTCAGTTTAATTGAGAATCAGTTGTTAGTGATATCAGAACAGGACCCAGCAAAATTCCTAGGGCAAAAAAGGAACCAGAAAGGAAGAAGGTGGGGAGTACAGATTGGAATAGAGAACTAACACTGAATTTGGCAAGGTGGGGTTTGTTGATGACCCTGGTAACAGTGACCTTCATGTACTGATGAGGAGGAAAACCTTCCTAAAGTGGACCAAAGGTGAATAGAATACAGGGGCTAAAAGGATACCAATATCTTACGGAGTTTTTCTATGAAAGATATGAGGCCAATGGAAAGATTTAGTTTTTAAAAGGATAAAATTATCCTTTTTAAAAAGAATACTTGTGTGCTGTGGGAATGACTCAATATTTAGGGGGAAATATGATGAGGAAAGACAAATATTGATTATAGCAGCCATGCAATCCAATGCACAGACAGTTTGGTTTTCTGTAGGTGGACCAAGTTTATGAGCAGAGAAGTAGAAATCTTTACAGGTCAGGTGGTACAAAGCTGTAACAGTTCTCTTTTATTTGTTTTGACTGTCTCAATGAAATAAAAATTGAGAGGGGGGATTCAGGAGAGGATAAAAGTGTTAGAGGCTGAAGAGTAGTTGAGAGGGTATGACTATCCATCACAGAGAAGGAAAGTGTAAAATAGATAGGGAAATATGGTAAAATTATTGGATAGTATTAAAGGTCCACTGAGTTTGATAGTCAAAAATGTAAAAGCAGAGATAAGTTAGACTTGCAGTGAGTTTCTTTCTGTCCTTCTTCAGCTGCTTGAGTGTAGTTGTAAAATAGGTGGAGGGTTGAGTTGAACTAATATTGAGGTTTTATCAAACTAGGCTAAAGGAGAAGGGAAAAGCAAGGGAGTTAGGGACATATAATATATGTATAGAAGAAGTGGTTTAGAGATTTACCATGGAATCCAAGAAGAATAAGGAAGGAACTGAGAGCACAAGACTGGTCATGGCCAGTGGGAAGTGGTGGGGCCAATGAGATGAAGGTTTTGATGGATTTGGAGAGGTGAGTTAAGGAGGTTCTAAAGTTATCAGAGTTGCAAAGATAAGAGCAGATACTGGAAAAAATATTTTGGGAGCAAAGACATAATTACTAATGGCAAGGTCTAGTGTATGGTCATGGCAGGTGACTGAGGTGAGGTTAAAGGGGGAAAAATACCCTGGAGGTGAAATATCAAGGATTGTATGGAAACTAAGGCATCGGTATGGAAATGGTAAGAAAGGCTGAAGTAATATGGAGTGGGGAAGGGAGGGAGTGTGGTAGAGATGAAGAGGTGAGAAGTGGTGAAAAATAAGATGGTAAGTTTGACTCTAGGTGTAATTTATGTTATGTGTATTTTACCACAATAAGAATATATACAAGAAAAAAAAAGATGGTAAGTTTGCTATTTAGCTGCTTCAGTGACTGAGGAAGCCGATGAAGGTGGCAGATGACTGGCACAAGGCAGGATCGAGCTTGATGGCACATGCTTCCTGAAAGGTTGGGTGTTTGAAGTGAGGAGGAGAAAGTAATTGACTAGTCATAAATGATTGTGATGAGCATGGAGAGCATCAAGACTCACCTCCAGGCTTTCTGTACAATGTGGCCAGTAGAAGGAAAAACAACCTTCATTTAAGAGACCTGCAGGGGAAGCAATTTTTGCAGGAAGGAGCAGGGTCTCATAATGAGCATACAACTGATAGAAAAGCTAAAAAGAAGTTTGGATATATGGGTGGGGGGGGGTTCTGTATCTTCTTTATAGACTATAAGTTGCAGAGCACATAGTGGAAGAGTAGGGTGAGCAGTGCTTAAATCCTGGGTGTGAAAGCACATTTGGAAGGTGCCTTAAATCTGTCTGGGGGTGCTGGGTGATCTAGAGCAGCCCTTCTCGGACTTTAATGTATTTGAGGTCCCCTGGGGATCTTGGGAAAATTCATAAGCAAGGGATTGGGCATGTCGGTTGAGAATCTGAACTTCTAAGCAAGCTTCAAGGTAGCTGATGGTACAGATTTGAAAATGGTACTTTAAGGAGAGGAGGAGGATTTTTGTAAGGCTTGGACTTGTGTGAACAGTATCAAGGTTGGGACCTGGGAAAGAGGTGCATTCGACTGAGAATATCTGGAACTTTGGAGCCTCCCTCATTTTAGGAATGTTGAATAATTGCCACCATTTTTGGAAGATCCATTTTTATTCCTTCATTCCTTATCTTTTCCTCTTTGACTCTAAAGCACATGTTTAACATATAAATATATATTCCTGTGTACTTACTGTCTTTGTTTCATAGGTGTGGTTAGAGCCAGAGACTGTGGGGAATAGTGGTACATTATTGGATCATGAGCATAAGCCCTAATTTCAATTCCCATTTCTGCTATTAGCTAACTGTGGAAAGCAGGGGGGAAATAACTTATCTTTCTGATCATTTTTATAAGTGAAGTGGGGATAATCATGCCTCACTGCCAGTGTTATGAGATTCAAATGAGATACTTAATATAAAAATGTCTTGTATGCTGACAAACAATATCATAACAAGATAGTAATTATTAATATTACAGGACTGGTATTCCCCTGGTATGTACCAGCCTGGGATGCTGGCTGGCACCAGTCTGACTGATCAGTGCTCATGCCATATTGTAGTTAAATATATTTAATATAACTCCCAAATTATGTTTCATAAACATTATTATTACTGATTCTGTGTCTTCTTGAAGTGCTAGCAGAAAAAAATAGGTATAAAATAGTTGTTGAATTAAAGAGTTGATATTACAAGCTAAATAGAAAAGATGAACACCTCTCCCAAGGCACACTGAACAGTGAGAGTAATTGCAAGTCTGTAAAATGAGTTCATTCTAGTGTCACTCTTAGCAGGAGGCATGAAGGTGTCAGCTCTTCCTACTCCCCCCACCCCCAACACAGCAAATTTCTTGAATTTGTTTCCTCTTGAGATGATACCTTTCACATTGCATAGTTGGTTCTTGGAAGTATGTATAGCCAAGGAAAGAATTTTAGGCTCACATAAGCTATGATTAAACTTACCCATTTATTTTGTTCTGCAACAGAACTCTCCATTCCAAAATGTGTGATAGGGACTCAGGACCAAAATTCTTCAAAGATGAGGAAATATTTTTATGAATATAGTCTATTTTCTGACAGTTAGAAAAATGTGTGTATATATATTTATATATAAAAGAAATATATGTATTTCTTTTTTCCCCTTTTTCTTGGAAAGCTTGCATTTCTAAGGATTGATTTATCTCGGACCCTAGAAGGAAGATATAAAGCACGGATTTGGGAGCTCAATTCTAACTGCACTGTTTATTAGCTGCGAAATCTTAATCAAGTTACTTAATCTCTGTAAACCTCAAGTCTTATTGTAACACTGGGATAATTATAGTCTATTCCTCACAGGATTATTGTAAGAAATGAGACAACATGCATTTTGTTATTATGACGGTACCAGAACCTGGATAAGGGACTTGGATCTGGAATTTATAAAGTGGCCTCTGGCCAGACATGGTAGCTCAAGCCTGTAATCTTAGTACTATGGGAAGCTGAGGCAGATGGATTATTTGAGCTCAGGAGTTCTAGATCAGCCTGAGCAAAAGGGAGACCCTTTCTCTGCTCACTGGTATAAGCATATGGCCTAGAATTGTTAGTCTAATGTTTTTGGCTAGGACCTGGAAGTTTTGAGAGAGTAAAGCAGGGATACAGGTATAATTATTTGTGGTTAATCATAGTGGTGGCCTTACCAGAAGGTAGCAGCACCAGAGCAAGTGCCCAGGGGGACTTTCCTTATGTCAGCGTCCCAAAGAGACAATGCCTGTGGGGGACTTTTGGTTCTTGCCCATTTTTAGACACTTGTTCTTCAGACTTTCTTTAGGTAGCTACTCAGTAGCCTTCCCATTTTTTTTCCCTTTTCTGTTTAATTTCAGCAGAATAAATGCCTCTTGTTTGTACCATGGACCCTGACTGTCCCGATGGGATGGAAGGTGCTATGACAGGACAGTTAGTAACCTCTGGAGAAAATAGTCCAGCTCCTCCCTAACCTCATCATTTTCTATCTTACCTATTTTTTTTACTTTTAATAGGAGAAGAGTGTTTAAACATTATAAAATTTGCTACCTGAGCTTCTGATCTTTCTCATAAAACTTCCAAATAAGGTAGAAAGAAGACTAACCCTTTTAGTAGAGTAGGAAGAATCTCAACCTTGCTTCCCCTCCTCATGCTTCTCCATGTACTTAATGGAATAAATAGGTCCTGGAAAGTATTTAAAATTATTATATCCATCTTTCCTTGTCACATGGTGGTATAAGCTGAGACTAGTGCTTTAGTGTTTGGTGGTACACGCAGTGGTGGTGGTGAACTAGACAAAAGAGTTTAGTTCTGAGATTTTTTAAAAGACCTGTATGGTTAGGAAAAAGGTAACAATACCTGAAGATAAGATCAATTTACTAGACCCATGTAGTTCAGGGTCCAAGCCCCAGCTCATAACAATGGTTCATTTTCATTTTCACTTGCTTGTCCTTGTATCACCCTCTTTGTGCGATGTGTGTGTATGTGTGTGGTGTGTGTGTGTGTGTGTGCGCACCTATATCTCTCAAGAACTTATACACAAGCATTCCTACTTATGGTCTGGGGCATAAAATGATACTTAATAGTCTCTCCACATTTCTGTTAGAAAATATAGTATTCTTGGATGTCAGAGAGACTTAACTCTAATTGGGGAGGATGAGAAAAGATTTCTTAGAAGAAGTATGAGGATATGAAAGATCTGAAGGAATTTTCCAAGCCAATGCCTTCAGGGGATCTGGGTGGAGGGTTGGGGAAGGAAATTAAGGAAGAGATTCTTCTAGGCAGACAAAAAACAAAATCTAGGCAGGGAAGTTCCTGACTTGGTTGAGAAACTAAGAGTAGTTCGTAAGTTCAAGATCAATTGATAGTTACTTGAGCCTTTTCTGCTTAAAATTTAATGTAACTTCTAGTATATTGATTTGAGATCTTTTATCATTTGGGAAATTCTCTCATTATTTTAAGTGGTTTCATAGATTCATTCTTAGTTTATTGCCTCTTTCCTTTTAAAAAAAAATTTCAGATTAATTAAGTAATATTAATTAAATTATGTTGTTTGCGTTTGTAAAGGGGAAACAACCCAAGTGCCACTTTTCAATGGACAGGCTAATGTAAAGATTAAGTATATGAATTCTGAAGTCAGACTGCCTGGGCTTAAATTCACCTATTCCACTTGCTAGTCTGCTTACCACTCTTAGTTTTAGCCTCCTGGGCATAACAAATGTGCCTGTCTCATAGCTGCTGTGAAGGTCAATGAGATAATAAAAAGAAATGCTCTGCACAGTGCTTGGCATACTTGGCATATGAAGATTCCCAAAATGTGTGAACTGTTTTCATATTCAGGCTGCCTAAGGTAGCATGATGTGTATGTATATGTGTATGTGTATGTGTATGTATGTATATAAACTGTGTGCGTGTGTATGAAGGTGTGTGTATGTGTGTATATATCACTCCAGGTAAATGTGGTTGATGATGCTAATTGGAAACTGTCCTTGTTTGGTTTACTATGGACCAAAGGAAAGGGAATTTCAGAGGACTAATCAGGTGAGACAAAAATACACACAGTTAGAACTGCAGGATGGAAGACAGATCAGGAATCGAGGTAGTCAAAATTCAAACAAAGCATAGGCAGGTAAAGTTAGCCTACAAAGAGGTTTTTCTTCAGGGTAATGCTTTGTTTTCAGAGCTATGCTTATTTGGGTCATGATTATGCAAGCGAGACTCAGGCAACATCAATCCGAATGCTAAAATGGCAACTTAATTCTGAAATCTGTGTTGCCCCCCACAGAGCAGATCCATTTATAGTTCTGACTGGGTAGAAGTTAATATTGTGAAGCCCAAGTGGGTAGTGGGAAAATGGCTCCCATGGCTGGGAAGGGCACGAGCGTTGTGGAGGCTGATGGACTAAAATACACCAAACGTATAACTTTGAAAATTCATTTCTTTACTCTTATTAGTTTATTCTTGTCTGAAAACCCATGATCTAGTAAAAATTTAGATAGAGAAAAAAGGGAATGAAACAATATTGCTCATTTTCCAAAACCACATTAACTTGTTTGGTCATTTAAAGAATAGGGAAGGGGCCCGTACTCAGAGACATGACCCATAGTGCCATGGTGTCAACTGTAAAAGCCATCACATAAATCTCTCAAAGCTTAAGATTTCTAAGAGGAATGGAAAATGATGAACACAGAGCCAGAAAGGACCCTCTGTCACCATGCAAATCATCTTCCTGGCCTGTGGTCTGATTGTCATTGTTACCCCAGTATGTCTAAAGGCACATCTGTATCCATGTGTGGACCCTGTTCTGCTTCAAAAAGGTGGACAGGGGCAGTGACTTAGGCAGCAGGTTGATCACAAAGATAGACTTGACTGTTTGCTAGATCTCGGCTAGTGCCCTACCTCAAAATCTTTCTATCTAAGCTTAGAATCATTAATGCTGAGGTTAGGACAAGATTTGCAACTTCAACAGCCTTGGAACTGTTATAAAGTAGAACACGGAATCTCCCAGGCTACCCTGTCCTCCTCTCCCCTATAGTTGATTCTTTCTCTGTTGCTCCCTATGTTCGTCCCCTCCTTTATCCCCCCTCTTGAGTTTCTCAGGTGCCTCTAGAGCACCAGGCGCTGCACGGACCACAAGATGTGTAAGACTCATTCCTGCCCGTGAGGAGCACTTCCCTGGGAGTTAGGACAGCAGCTTCTCAGGTGTAGATGACTTTGGGCAACTCTCTGTACTTCTTGGTCCTCTAACTTCATTAAAACCTAGAAACTGGAGATAGTTTTTAAGGTCTTCTTAGCTCTTAAAGATTACTAGCTTTTCAATAGTAATAATATCACTTGTTACGGGCTAGGCATTTGTCTGAGAACAGTATTTGATTCTCAGGAAAATAAGACATGAAAGTACAATTATTATCTCTCCCATTTTTCAGATGGGGACAAGAAGGTTTGAGGTCAGTAAGCTGTGGAAGGTTGCTCATACAGCTAGTGAGTGGATGAATTAGGTTTTGAACTCAGGAGATCTGACTCTACACACAGCCAATATACTTTATCACTTTTTTTTTTTTAAAGGCAGACAGTTTGTTTTACATCTGGCATGGCTACAACTGAAAGAAATGTCACAGGAACATGGATTCTGGTGTCAGAATTGCCTATGCTTAAATTACAGCACCATTGTTTTTTAACTAAGCATCTCTGGGAAAAGTACTTTACCTAGCTATGCCTTCATCTGAGATAATTAAAGGGTTAATAACACGTTTTGGACTAGAAGTTATTGCCACACTAAGCTTTGCTTTTTGACTCAATATCCATTGATTTCCTGACTGCCTGAATGTTGCCTCTTTTTCTATTTCAGTGCCTTAGTGCCCCAAATGTCAACATTACACAGTAGTATCGTTTCTTCAGCTAAAGCATCATCCTTTTTATTATAGTAAGGTCGTCTTACTAATAACAAAAATATTGGCTAGGATTGAGGGGTCATACTAAGTCAGGTGGGCTATAATCACTTTTTGTCATCATCTCACTTATTCCTCGTGAGAAACATACGAGGTACATACCTATACCATATGTGCAACAATTACTCACATTTTACATGTGTGAAAGTGAGGCTCAGAGAGATGGCTAAGATTATACAATTTGTAGCTGGTGGAATTGTGACTTGTCCAAGTCTCTTTGATTCTAAAATTATCCTCCTAAGCATCCTGCCTTTCTGTTGCCCATAGATGTGCCTGGGAGAGTTAGGATAGAGTCATTATTATACAAATAAAGATTTATTTGTTTCTTTTATTATTTCTCCCACAAGAGGAAAAACTAGAAGGGCATGATGAATGTCCATATGGGAGGGTGGCCAATTAAAGAAACAAGGCAACGCCTCAGAAAATCCACTTCTCTGGCTAAGGAGGGTTGGTCTGGAGATTAATTCTCCTTTCTATGTTTGACTTTGCAACTCATCCTGGGGTTGCTGCTGGGAGACATGGTGGCTCTGACTCCGGTTAAAATCATGCAGGCTTGGGGCTGGAAAAGAATTTGAAGAGTGTAGTCTTCAACCCTTGTCTGATCAGGGCATCTTCTTTATAACAACATAAACTGGCTTCCCCCCTCCACACCCCACATTCATCTCTACTGTGACGCCTCCTTGAACGTGAAATCACATTCTTTAGGTGGTTTCCTTGAGAGTGGTCAGTTCCATGTTTTAAAGCTCCTTCAAAGCTCAAGTTTAATGTTCCTTGGTTTGGTCTTTCCTGTTGATTGACAAAAAAATCAAAAAAGTTGTGGTTATTTTATACTATGATTTTATATCTTTTCAGACGCAACAATGACAACTTGCATACTGTACCCTTCACCCGGCAGTCTGGCCGCTAACTTTAACCTGCTTGCTTCACTTCCCTGTCAGATGTCAAGTCAAAGATCACTTACCTTAAGAAATCTTCTCTCATAACCCAGATGACATCTTGTTTGGGGCACCCCATACTCTCTCTTGCAGCACTTTCTACACAAGCAATTACACAATGACATGCCCAGTGTTCCCATTTCCCACAAGGAACCCCTCTGTCTTATTCATGTCTGTGTAACAGATAAACGGAGAGAAAACTTTTATCTCCTGGGTACCAGCCATTGTATCTGTGAACAAGCTAAATTCAATTGCTCTCCTGATGAAACTTACAGTTTAGTAAGATGTTTCATACGTTTTTTAGCTCATTTTTTATAATAATTGGTTATCAGTTTTGTTTTGACATATGATTTTTCTCTATGTACGGTATTGTTCTGCTGACGAGTTGACTCTGAGCAACTATTTCAGGCATGCATGTTTCTGCGTCCTGATGTAGTTTATCAACTGCCCTGTCCTCATTTCATAGATTGAAAGACTGGCACTGGGCTGTAGGACTCACAATTTCACGGATGGATTACATCAGTGACGTCATCAGAGTGGGGATGGGGATCATTCATTCACTCCTTCTTTGATTGATCTTTCAGCTTCTGATTTCCCTGGCGGCTCTGGTCTCACCTAACTCAGCATTTGGAATCATGAAATCCTTGAAACCCTTGGCCACAGTGCAAGGGTGAGATTCGGGGTCGGAGTGACTTCGGTTCTGTAGAACACAAGCCAAGCTGTGTGACCTTGGGCTAACCAGTTAAACTTTCCAATTCTCAGTATCCTGAGAAATACCAATTCCTATTTCATAGATTTTTAATTTTTAAAATAAAGAGGATAAATGGGAAGGAGTGGCAGTGACAGTACCGCCACCACCACTACCATCAGCATCTTCTAACAATATGTGACATTTACTGGGAGCCAAGAAATGTAGTAAGGACTTTACACATATTAACTCATTCAGTGTTATCTTGGAGATAAATGTTAGGATTATCCCTATTTCACAGATGTGGTAAAGGAGGTCTACCAAGCTCAAAGTTCCCTAGCAGGTAGGTAGAGACCCAAGAGAGAGAGCACAGCCTCTGGATGGGTCTGTTCTCAGCAATGAGTCTGTACCGCCTCTGGACTGCCTCTGGATAATGCAGGCCTAGTGTTCAGCTCAGCAAGGTGCTTAACAAAGGGTGTCTTTATCTGGCTAATACAGGTGTGTGACAGCTCTAAATTGGCTTGTCCCACTTTCCCTGGGGGGATCTCATCAGATAAGAGAAGCGTTGTGAACACAGGAGCACTACTTATCCAGTCTCTTGCTTAAATGAGCCCCAAACCTAGGCTTGTACGCTTGCTAAATGGTCAGATTAACAAACTAAAAGGAATGAGTAGGTAAAGGAAGGAGTCAGGCATAGAATCTAATGAGGGGGAATAAGCTCCTGATGTGAACAATGTCTGCAAGATAATAGTGTGATCCTGGGCCTTCCATGTCAGTCCCTTGGCTCTGAAAGCAGCAAGATTGTTCATCAGTGTCAGTTACCAGCCACTTGAATGAAAATTCTGCAGTCTGCGTTAGGCTTGACTCATCACTCCAAGAGCTTGGAGGTTTAAAATTCTCTTGAAAGAAGAATAAACCTGCCATATGTTTACATGCTCCCATACTGCATCTCAGTTGTTTCTTAAGAGTGAAACGTGGAGAGTTTTCTTGTGCATTCAAACCAGATGTGCTCAGTCTCTGCCTTGTAGAGGGGATGAATTTGCTCCTTGCTTCTGTGTCATCCCTGCGACTCAACCCCCTCCCTCTGCCCACAACACCTTTTCAGCCCTCCTTACAGCCTGGTTTCTTTTTCTTTAAGGGCCAGCCCAGGAGCCAAGTTACATCTATCACACATTCTTTTATTCATTCACTGACTCCTTTGTTAATTACTCAACAAGTATTTATGGAAAGTCCCTGCCTTGCGTTTGGTACTGGGGTAGATAAAAGAAAACAAAATAAACATGGACCCTGAGTTTTAGATCACATAAGACTTTGGATTGTAGGTTCAAGGGAAAGACTGTGAAGGATTTTATAGGAGAATTTTGATCAGATTTGCATTTTGAGAAGATCTATCAGGCTCAGTGTGGCAGATGCATAGGAAGGGACAAGAGTGAAGGCACAAGAATGAATGACAGTCACAGGCAGGAAATGATCGAAATGCCCTGTCCCTTGGTTTTTATGGGTTCTCTTTCTCTCATTAATCTCTCTGCCATCTTAAAATTTCTTTCCGTCATCTAGTAAATGTATTACTGTTGTATCCTACCTAGTTAACTGGTGAGCTCCTTGCTGAAGGTTCCTCCATCGTTATTATCTGCCATGTCCATTATAAAGCCTTATAATATTAAGTGCCCACCATAACTCTGAATCTTAGGATCTCAGCCCCTTGAGGAAATCAAGTCTGACTATTTTGTGGAGCACATGATCATGCATGAAATTAGTGATAGGGATAAGATTTAATATCAGCATTTTGAGTTCAACAACTTACAAGGGATTCAAGGAATTACATAATAAAAACTTTATCCTTCTTGCTTATAATTGGAATTATACAGTGACAGAGAAGAGGAGTGGATGGTTTGAGAAGAAAGTAACAGAAAAGAAAGGTATAAAGTTAAAAATAAAGTATCATCACCTCTTCCTCACTTAGAATTGATTTATATTCTCATAGCAGCGAGGAGAACCATTATTTCTATACTGGCCAGGTCACAGTCGAGGGCTTGGGAAGCCGAAACTGTGTGCCTCTTGGGGAAGGTTTGGGGAGGGACCAGCAGGCATCTTGGTAATAAGATGAAATCTCCTTTTGAACTTCATTCTCCTTCTAGGCCCGTACACATGGTTCCTTTAGTAGCAATATTCTCTTTTATGTTCATGATTTAATTCATGCACAATTACTCAGATGTTGTAATATGGATGTCTTTGGATATATACGAAACATTTGGTTTTGAGATCTAGCGTTCCCATCACATTTAAGATCTTGGGCAAATATCTAAGATTCTCTATGAATTAACTCCTTCATCTCTGAAATCTCTAGAATTATCTGAAAAGTGATAATTAGTTGACGTAGCCATTGTCAGGATTGTAGAAGCCAGGACTGCTCTAAACTTGGTTTGTAGACCATCTGCATCAGACTCTCCTGCAGTTACTTGATAGAAGTGCAAATGCCTGAGCCCTGTTCTAAACCATTAGGTTTAGAGGCTGGCAGTGGGATCTCAGAGTTGGCATTTCTCTTAGTGATTCTGCTAAGATTTAGGTCCAAGAGCTGCTTAAATAATTCGAAAAAGTACTTTACACATTGTTCAAGGCATTCTCTAGATGCAATTTTCAGAAAATTTATTTTTCTACTCAAACTGCCCTGTCTTTGTCCTTGTTTGCTCTAAGATCTCTCTAGAAAACCATCTCTACAGTGGTTCCGGGCAGCATTTAAATAGTCTGAGGATAGATGAAGGGAAATAGACACCTGAATGAACATTCTGTAGTCTATATTAGGATTGACTCACCAGCCTTGTAAGAAAACTCTATAATGTTTTTGAGTGCATGTAATAACTGGATGGGGATTTAGGCAGAAAGACTGAGGAATGTTGCTCAACAACAACAATAAAATATCTCTGCAGCTGGCAGAAAACAAAATGAGGTTGAGATAGGTGTTTCATATAAACCCAAGACCATACTGTGATGTTGACAATATCTAGTCTGCTCCGAGAAAGGGTGAATACTAAGTCCATACTTTTATTATCTTTTGACTAGGCTTCTACAATTCCTCCAATACTGTCTAGTTGGATGACTTTCCTTGTATTTATTTGTACTGCAAAGTAGGGGAGGAGAACCCAATTTAAATCATTTTCTTACCACCAGTGAGAGGCTATTGGCTTGGGCTGAGGCGGGGACATACCTCATGTAATGGAGGGAACAAATAGCTGGCTAGGGCATCATCCTCTGCTCCAGTACTACATTCCCCAGGAGGGAAGAATTGACTTCAAGATTTGCCTAAATTCTGTGCTGTATGAAAACCTGGAGTTCTCTCAGGCAGATAAACTACCTAGAAGCCCAAGGGAGAGCTATATGGGGCTTACTAGTCCCCAGATAGGGCTGTTCTGATAGAAGCTTTGACTTTGAGATCTACTTTTGTATTCTGTACTTTTTTTTTTTTAATTTTCACTGAAGAAATTAGATTTTTCTTTGAACAAGCACAAGAATAGAACAGGGAAAGCTATAAAATAGCTCGGATTTATGGTCTATCTCAAAGGTGATTTTTTTTCCAACTCATCTAGGCTGAAATTACTGCAGTCTTCCCCTTAGAACTCCTTTGGAATTTATTTTCAATTTAGACTGCGTACCTGTAAAAATAGGATGCAGAATGATACTGCAGTTTCTGAAGAGTAGTCTGGAAATCTAGCCTGTGCCATGCTCATAAACAAATTCAAACGTATTTTTTTTATAGAGCCTTACCTAAACTGATAGTCTAACTTTCTAATTACATTACCCAGGGGCTATAGCAGAGTATTAACTCTTTACTTGGTAACTCCCTCATGAACATCTTAGGTGACCACCATGGATCTTTTTAAGACACTTTCAGGAGGTCAAAAGGTAGACTGTAAAAAAAAAAAAATAGTTATGAGGAGAAATGCATTTTTGTCTGATTCTGCTTTTCTGTTTATTTCATCATGATCAAATCATAACCACTTGGGCCTCTGCTTTCTCATCAGTAAAAAAGGGAGGAGCTTGAATGATATGAGCACGTCTGAACTGGCATTTTTAAGAACATGAATGAAATACCTAAAACTTATTGCATGCATGAATCAATAATTAAGATATTTTTAATGTGTCAGCCCCTAACCTGATTCTAAGATTAAATAATTAGGAAATATGCAATATCCCAGATAAAGAAAAATTATGTATTCAAAAGCCTGCTATTTGGGCTAATTGTTAGAGAAATCTAGGACCCCTGAGCCATAGCTGGCATGAGGGGGGGAGGGGGGGAGGGGGGAGGAATTAGCAGCCCGTGCCCTGCGTGGAGGCTAACTGGAACCTGTCAAATCTGTCCTATTGAGAGGACTCACGCACACAGACGGAGTTAGAACCGGAGATTGTAATATCATGGCGGTTGTTTGTGTCTTTGGAGGGTGTTCAGACAAAAACAGAACAATGAGCCCAGTGCAAAATTGGTGAGACACATTTGCACTGTGGTAGAATTATATGTGGTATGGAACTCTTCCTCTTCCTGTCCTAGAATTTCTTGTCCCTGACTCTTACGTTGAAACTCTTTTTCCCAGGGTCTCTCTTTCCTGATCCATTTCATCCTCCCAGCCTTTCCATGAAGCTTTTAGAGAAGATTATAGCTTACCTGTCCTTCATGGGCACTGTGGTATCTCGTACAGGAATATGCAACACAGTAGGTCATAACAAACAGTAACTGAACGAACCAGTGCATTAATCACTAGCCACACTATCAAAAGCAAATAGTATATGTATGATTAACACAACTATAGAGACTATATGTGAATATTATAAGAGTTTTATAATGGGTGGTTAATAATGATTTTAATATACCTATAAAGACAGTAAAAAAATAACAAGCAAGCAGAAGGATTGTATTGCCATCCAAATGTTCCCCCTCCAAATACTAAATAAAGCCCACAATCTGAAAAGGATAAAAATAAATGAGACTTTCCTGAGCCTCATCAGGAAATGCTGATAGCTAGAGTTTGCTAGTTAGCTAACACACCATTTAGAGATCAAGGCAGGATCCTTAGCACAGAAGTGTGGATATGCAGAAAATGAGAATTATATAATCAGCTTTGTGTTAGAAGACTGAGTCAGGAAAGCAAAAAATACTTCAAACAGAAATGAGTCAGACAACTGATTTTGTTCTCTAAAATTCATTGTCTGATCTTACAGAGAATCTCTGCATTGACTCAGGCCGGACCTCTGGGGGAATAATCAAACAATTTCACATGGACTGAATGTACTGTCTCTTCCTTTCTATTGAGCGAATTACCATGGACAGCCTAATATGTCTGCTTTGTTTCTTTCTGGCTTTCTTTGTGATTGTGTCCAATTTCCTCATCTAAATGATAAAAATGGGTAATAAGCACCACGGAGGACTGTTTGGAAAATTCAATGAGATAACGTATGTGCATGTGCTTTATAAACTGCAAACATAAAACACTGTATAACCATATTGCAATTTTATATCTTTTTCTCATTTGAATGTGGTTTAAATAGAATCTCTCATGCTGGGAAAATATAGACAAAAACAAGGAAATGTGTAGTTTATTGAGTAATACAGTTAGTTGTGACTCAGAAGAAGTGAAAAACCTACAGTTGAGCGTATTTCCTTTATCATCTATATGAGGTTGACTGTTTTTTTATTATGATTTTTTAAATTTTATTTTTAAGATTAAGTATCCTTGCTGAAAATCCAGAAACATAGCCCTCGCTGATTCTTTGGACACCCACACTTCAAAAAGTTAAAAGCGGTTCTTCAATTTTCAATGACAAAGTGGAAAAAAGGAACATGTGTATAAGCTACGGTCCAATTCTTCTGTCTTTTCAAGAAAATCTTATTTTGCAACCAAGCTGATCACCAAACCTAAAGGAAAGTCAGGTTTTCAAAAAGCCAACAAAACCCAGAAATAGGAATCTAGGTATCAATCCAAAATTATCACCCCCAAAAGAGTGCTGCTGCAAAAAATGGGTAGGAAGCTAAGTTCCCATTTCTCATCAGAGAAGAGTTTTGAAAACATGCCAGAAAGTTAGGAATTCTGGAACTACAGTTTCTAATGGAGGAAATAAAAATGTGCTGCTGGAATATTAACATTATTCTTACTAACACAAGGTAAAGGGAGAGATTGTGGGGTGAAAGGGAGCAAGAGAGAAGTTGTTTTGAATCTAGACTCTACTGCCCAGGAAGTTGAATAAATCTGAAACTCTTATAAGCCAGTAGGATTAAATTCTACATTTGGGGGGCGGCACCTGTGGCTCAAAGGAGTAGGAGGTGGTAGGTTCAAACCCAGCCCCTAGCCCCAGCCAAAAACTGCAAACCCCCCCCCCAAACAAAAAACTACATTTAGCCTAAAACCACATACTATATACATGACTAATAAATATCGAGTGACCAACAGTGTTTGGTCAGTATTTTAAGATTAGTATAAATTTCTATTCTGGAAAGCAGGAGATACAAAATAACATTGGAACATCCAGTCAGTTATAGAATAAAGGGTTCCCTGCAAAGAAAACTTAGCAGATATTCAGGTAGAAGGAAAATGAGTGACATGGAGTAAATGAGATCAGGACTAAGGCTTCTCACCAGCCCCAGCTGTAAGGGGCACCAATAGAATGTCTTAGAGGGATGCTTCTCAGAGATAAAACCAGAGGGCTGGTTCTTAGAGACAAAAAGGATCTGTAAGTTTAACTCCTGAGCCTCTTTGCCTTACTTAAAGCTTGGAGAAGAAAATAAATATTTGATTTTTAACTATTTAGAGCTTTGGGAACATTATAATATTTAATATTATGTAGCTTTCATTTTCTGAACCTTTGGCTTACAATTTTTCTCAATGTATGTTGCATTTAAAACTGTATGAATGTGCCTTAATCAGTAGTACCACGTGAAAATATACACCTTGTTCTTCAATAGCATCTACATAGGAAGAGTGATTGATTGGTATCCTAAGTACTCTTCAGGATTACTCTGTGTTCGTGATAAAAGATTAGGGCAAACCTTTCCACTTCCATATGTTGAGCAGAAATTAACTCATCTTCAGTTTCATCTCCCCAAATATCTCCATTGATATCCACAGCAAGAAACAACCGGTTAAAACATGGGGAAGCAGGATTAGGAAAATGTTTGTAAGGGTTTGCTCTAGAGAGAGAACCCATGCAAATCCAGCAGAAATACTGCATACAGCCAATATATGTCATCTTGTTGCATTAATCTGATTTCTCCATGGGAGCCCAACAATGTGGGCAGCTTTTGAGTTCTTTTCTAGTCACTCCTTACTCTCCATCTCTTCCAGTGCCTTCTGAATCACCCTCTTACTATACCTCTATTCCAAAAATCTTTTGTTGGCTTCACCTGATTGCAGGTACTCATTTCCTAAGTATATTAACTTTTCTGCAGTCACCTTACATGGAGAAACCCCATGGTAAGCCGGGGTGGGGGGAGAAGGGTGGTGGCAGGGGCAGTACACCACATCTGCCATCGGGTCCAGGGTGGACTGGAGGAGAAGGTGGTCATAACAGGCAAACATCTCTGCTTCCACTAGCTCTTTGACCTGACCAGGAGTGGCCACTGAAGGGCGCTTTGGTTCTGGGCAGTTGAGGCATTGAACCTGACCATCTCTGATCTGGATTTCAAAGTAGTCCTTCAGACAGGCTTTGCAGTACACATGCTTAAACTCTAAGAAGTACATGCATTCACTACCCAGCTTCTCACAGAAACAGATATTGTACAGAAACAATTTACTATTAAAGCATTTTATCTGCTGAGCTTAATCAAAGTTCGAGATTTCCTGGATTAGACTTGACAATGATTCCACATCCTGTACAGCCTTCTCATCCACAACTCCCTCCTGGTCTACATCAGATGCAGCAGCTCCTCCAAAATCTAGCTCTGTGTTGGAAGAGGCTTGAGCTGTCCTTCTGTGAACTTTTTCCTGAGAACCCACTGTGAACTTAAAAGGGGAAACTGTGTCCAGGCAATCAGGCCCACACTGACACAGGGTTCTTCCTATAGGTTGTCTAAGAGCTTGCAGAGAGTTGATAGCTGACTTGGTGACAGCCATTTTCCACTAAGTTTGAATGAAGGTGGGGAGAAGGATGGATAATCTGGTGGCAGTTTAAAGTTGGTCACAAGAGGAGGCAGAGAGCAAAGCGTGTATTCAAAGTCACTATTCTGGAGACATTCATTGAATTGATGCTCACAAATATCTTGAAATTTTGCAGCAAATCCACATAGATCCTGGTTTCTCCACCTTGGACAAACTCTGCTTTTCTAAATTCATGTCTTTCATAAATACTTGCCAGAGCCAGCAATTCATCCCCCTGAGTTTCTCAATCTTCTGACAATCTTTAATTTTTTGAGGAACTGAAGATAATCTAACACTCTAGTCCTGTGTACTTCAATACAGTGTGAAATTCATGCAAGTCCCATTTATATTCTAGCTGATAGATCTGAGACTACTGAAGCTGGACAAGAGAATGAGCTATGGAACTCATACAACATATGCTATAGATATCCTGCCATTGCTACTCACTGACCAGGCCTAGGAAACCGGTTGACTGGTTTTTATGACAAAGGCTCGTCTATTGGAATGTACCATAAAGAGAAGAAACAAAGGACAACCCTAATTTCTTTTCCCCTTGCCTAAGACTTAGGGATTCATTTAACATTTGTTCGAGCTGCTACTACACATCAGGAAGTATTTTGAGTGCTAGGACAGAGTGGTGGACAAGACAACTAAGACTCTTGTGTTTCTTTCAGTGGTGATAAGAAGGGGTGGTAGGTGAGAAGACAATGAACAAATTAATAAGATGCCATCAAATATTGAAGAAACAAACAAAGGGGATGTGATGGATGCTCTCAGAGCTGCAGTGGGAGGGGTGGTGTGATGTTCAGATACCCCCACGGGGAATCTCACTGACTGAGGGTCCCAGCTGCTGCAATGTGAGTCCACCACTGTCTGTATTCATGCTGAGATCACCCTTCCCAAGAACTGCTCCTAGCCAGTGACTGAGCACAACAGGGATTGGCTTCTCTGCCAGCTCATTGTTTTGAGATGTGGTACTCTACCAGTGATGACTCTGGCTCAAGAATTCTGCATGAGCCAGATGCAGTGGCTCATGTCTATAATCCTAGCCCTTGTGAGGCCGAGGCTAGTGGGTTGCCAAAGCTTATGGGTTTGAGACCAGCCTGAGCCAGGGTGAGACCTCATCTCAAAAAATAGCTGGTAGGCTTGGCACCTGTGGCTCAAGCAGCTAAGGCACCAGCCACATACACCTGAGCTGGCAGGTTTGAATCCAGCCTGGACCTGCCAAACAACAATGATGGCTGCAACCAAAAAATAGCTGGCTGTTGTGGTGGGCACCTGTAGTCCTAGCTACTAGGGAGGCAGAGGCAGGAGACTCGCTTGAGCCCAGGAGTTGGAGGTTGCTGTGAGCTGTGATGTCACAGCACTCTACCCAGGGTGACAGCTTGAGGCTCTATCTCACACACACACACACATAAAAAAAATATCTGGGTGTTGTGGCAGGTACCAGCTACTCGGGAGGCTGAGGCAAGAGACTTGCTTAAGCCCAGGAGTTGGGGTTGCTGTGAGCAAAAAAAAAATAGAATTCTGCATTAGTCTTGCCAAAATTTTGTCAGAACTGTACTATAGTCCAAGGGGCTTCCTACTCAACACTCTTTCTATCCCTTCCTTTTAGGGTTAGGGTTAGGGATTAGACCCACTTGCAGTGCAATGCTTCCTCCAGCCCCCTCACAGACATTTTTTCCACTGAATCTCTTGGATGTCTAAATCTCTTGACACTTGCCTCTTAGATGACTTCAACACAAAGTTGGTCATTTCAGTTGTGTCAGACAGTGCCTGTTAGAAGAGGAGATAGCTGAGCTGAAGTCTGGAGGAAGAGCCTTTAAGGCAGAGTGTCAAGTGCAAAGGCTGGAATATGCTTGGCATGTTCAAGAAACACAGAGAAAGATGATGAGCTGGAATATGGTGAGTACTCAGGAGAGTGTTAGGAGGAAGTTCAGAGAGGGAAGCAGGGCCCAACTGTGTTGGATCATACAGGCCATGGTGGTGAGCTATGGTTTTATGTTAATTGTGACAGGAAGCCAGTTGGGCTTTGTAAGCAGGTACTTTCTACAGCTATGCATTCTGAAAATGTATTCTTGTGATGTAGAAAGTAATGGTGGCCTGAAGCAAGGCGTTCTCAGGCAGCTCCTCTGTCTGCCTGTGACTTAGCTTCCCCAACTTCGTCCTCTTCTTTCTTGTGTCCAGCATGAGGATGGGAGAAGATGAGTTTTGATCTTGATGACTGAAAGAGTTGAGAAAAACCGACCACAATGACTTCACCCAAGAACTGTTCTTCTTCTTGATATCAAATTTGGGGGAACAATTTCAAATTGACGAGTCTGTCTAGTATCAGAAAGTCTTTAACCCTGTCTTTATAATTTGTTGTTGGGTCTGGGTTTTGTTCAACCAAACCCCATCTCTCTTTACATTTGCCTACCATGGAATTGTAGATATTTATTCTTCTCTTACAGACACTGACTGCACACAGTACGTTTTAATCCTCATCACATTTGCCTAGAAGCAGGACTTTTGCTTTGTCTATAGCACTCCTCCTCACAGAAGACATTCCGGTGTGATGTTGAACAAATGGTGGAATGCCATCCACTTAACGCTGATAGCATTACTCTCCTGCTCTTCAGAACATACTCACATGTACAAACCCCTTGTCATTACAATAATGCAGATACCCATACAGGACACCAGAAATAGAATCTGTGGGACCATACCCTTCTTGAACTATTTTCTTTATATACATTTCAGAAGAATGATAATTCTGTCTAACGTGAGTTGGTAAGCAGCTATCATGGGCTAACCTCTGAACGAGGTTCTAAGGGTACAGCGATGACAGACTGTCGGCCCTACTCATGGGCCCTGAGAGCTGGTGTCAAGGCAAGTGTGGGGAATTAAGGAAGGGATAAGATGGCCCAAGGTCTGGATCCAGCACTTCGTAGCTATGGTGCTTTGGGGAAATTGCTTTTATTCTGAAGGTCCTCATCAGTTAAACAGGGAAACTAATAACTTCTCTGCTTTTCACTCAGTGTGGTTATAAAAGTGTCATGAATTGATAAGAATGTATGCCTGTGGAGCTTTTGGATTTTATTGCTTCATTTGTTTTTAAACAAACTTAATTTTTAAGGGTAGGTTTTAATTTACAGAAAAATCGAGAGGATGGTACAGAGTTCCCACATGTTCCTGCACCCTGTTCCTCCTGGAATTAGCATTTTCCATTAGTAGGACAGATTTTTTTATCATTAGTGAACAGATGTTGATACATTGCTAACTATAGTTCATAGCTTAGTCCTGTTTTCTCAGACTTTACCTAATGTCCTTTTTCTGTCCTAGAATCCCATCCAGGAAGCCACATTACACTATTGACTTGTCACATGTCCTCTTTGCTATCACCATTCCTCAGACTTTATATTTTTTATAACTTTGAGAGCTTGGAGGAGTATTGGTTAAGCATGTTATAGATTGAGCCTCTATTGAAATTTGTCTAACGTGTTCTCATGAGTAGACTAGGGATGGGGTTTTTGGAGGAAGATCCCTGATGTCAAATGCCATTGCCATCACATCATATTCAGGCCATCTACTCTCCACGTGATTAAGGACTGTCGATGCTGCCCTGGATCACCCGGCTGAAGCAGCATTTTTCAGGTTTCTCCACTACATCCCACCACCCACCCCCATCCACTCTGCTGTTCTAACTATGCTCTTTACTGGGAAGTTACTATGCACAGCCTGTGCTGAGGGAGTGGGGAGTTATGGTTCATCTCTTTGAAAGCAGAGTATCTACATGAAGTATTTGGAATTTGTCTGCATAAGAGATTTTTTGCTTCTCCCCCACTTATGTATTTAATCATCTATTTATAACACTGTAGACTCACAGATATTTACTTCATACTTTGGGTTATATTCTAGTACTACTTTATTTTGTTGGTGAAATTGTTTCAGCTTTGATCATGAGTTGTCTGCTGTGCTCTTTGGCCTGGTTCAGTCATTGCGAGGGCCCTTCCTTCCTCTCTTCCTTTCTTCCTTCCTGTAAGGAAAAGCCCAGGTTGTAGTTCAGTCCTTCACCCAGGAGGTGTGCCTCCCTTCTGCCTCCCTTTTTTCTGGAACTATGAGATACTTCATTCTCTGCCTCAGTCCTGGAATCAGTTGTTTATTCAAAGAGCCCTTATTATTTTTATTAGAAAGGGCAATAAAAACCAAGATTTGGATCTTTGTATTGGAGAAGGGTATTGGAAAGAAAGATCTGGGCAGTGGGTGTGTTCATCAGTACTGGAGTGTCCTTACTTCTCAGCCCTCTTATCTGGCAGAGCAAGAAAATATATGTGTATATATACTAACTATATATACACGCATAACTATACATATTTTCAAATGTTAAAGCATCTCTATCTATTTGAAGCTGACAATACTTTGTACTGATGTCATCAACTCTATCCTGTTACCAACCACGTGGATGAATCTAGCCTCCTCCTGGCTTTTTCTTATCACCTCCTGGCTTTTTTCTTCCCACTCCAGTACCACCCTCCACCAGCCGATTCTAGTGCAGGTATATGGCAAAATCAATATTGTCAGCCATATACCATGGGGCAACTTTATCAACTAGGATATAGGGCTTATGTTTCTTCTCTTTAGTTTTATAGACTACACTTGTTTCTAAAGTTACTTAGATTATCACATTTTCCACCACCCTCTTGAGTTAGATTGTTTCCTGCATGTATAATATAGTTAGAGTGCCTTATAATATTCTGTATTCCAATCTGGGATTTCCCCCAACTTTTTAAATGGTTTTTTAATGTGTACTTATTAAGGTGCACGTGTTTACAGTGGCATAGTGTCACGCATCTGTAATTACAGTATCGCACAGTATAGTTTTACTTCTCCCCAAATTTATTTTTTCTCAACTTATCTAGCCCTCAATTCCTTGCAACCACAGATTTTTTTTAAAAATTTCAGATTAATATAGGGGTACATGGTTTGCATTTGTAAGGAAAAGTCCAAGTTGTATTTCAGTCCTTCACCCAGGAGGTATGCCATATACCCCTACTTTGTACCCATTAGGTGGGAGCTTTCTGCACCTCTTCTCCCCTTCCCCCTACCCCCTTCTTGAATTTAACTGTGTTTCTCTCATGTGGGCCTATAGTTGTTCATCTACTAGTTTCAAGTTAGTATTGAGTACATGGGATGCTTTCTTTTTCATTCTTGAGATACTTTACTAAGGAAAATGTTCTCCAATTCCATCCAGGTAAGTATAAAAGATGTAAAGTCTCCATTTTTTGTGGCTGAATAGTATTCCACAGTACACATGTATTGCAGTTTATTAGCCCATTCAGGGTTGATGGGCAGTTGGATTGTTTTACATCTTCACGATTGTGAATTGTGCCACTGTAAATATTCTAATACAAATGTCCTTATGGTAAAATAATTTCTTTTTTTCTTTTGGGTGGATACCTACTCATGGAATTGCAAAATCAAATGGAAGGTCTACTGTTAGCTCTTTGAAGATTCTCCATACTTTTTTCTAAAAAGGCTGTGTTAGTGTGTGATCCCACCAACGGTGGGATTACCCTTCTCTACACACCCTCTCCAGCATCCACAGATTTGGGACTTTGTTATGTGGGCTATTCACAGAGAGTTTTTTATTATCTCTATGGTATCACTTTTAGTGGACTGTCATATAAAGGAAACCATACACTATACAGTCCCAGATTAATCTACTAAAATGTAAATGTCACTCAGTAAATATGTATTTAGAATTCACCCATGTCTTTGCAGGGCATGATAGATCATTTCTTTATATTACTAAATAACTTGTAACTGTATGAATGTATAAGAACTTTCTCTATTCATTTATTGGAGGACATTTTGATTGCTTCTAGTTTGGGGGATTCTTCTTTGGGAAAACTGCTATAAACATTTGTGTGGATGCTTTTGTGTGGCACTTTAGTTTTTAAGGCATTTCTGAAACTCTTTACTTCAATGTTTTTTGAACATTTAAGGGTAGAGTAAATGAAATGACATCTTGACCTTGTTACACACAGGAGAGAGACTCAGAAAAGAAGAGGCCCTGGCCTTGGTTTTTACAATGGGAAAGGGCAGACCTTAGACTTGAAGGTCCATCTTCCAACTCCAAATGTCATGCTCCTCTTATACATCACTCTGGCTCTTAGGAAATTATTTGAGAAGATAATTGAGAGCCCTCATATACTATACAAATAATATTTGTATTGAACCAGAGCATCTCTTTTTTTCTTGATTCTTTGTCACATTCATCCTCATATTCAAAGCAAAAACAGGAAAAGATTAATCTGCAAATGAGCTGTAAAGAACCCTTCCTTTGTATTTTGTAATACCCTTTGCCTTTATTTCCAGTCATTTTGGCTAGTGCATTAAATATATTTAAAATTAATACTCATTGTAATAGGTAGGAACTGGGGGTTTACCATGTACTAGACACAGACCCTGGCATTTCCTTTGCTTAACATCCTTTATTCCTCATGACAACCCTCAGAGACAGCTTTTATTATTACCCCCATTTTGCACATGCACAAACTAGGGTTTAGGAGAAATTATGTAATGCCCAGGAACTTGCAGCTCATAAGAGGCAGAGATAGAGCTCAGAATCGGCTGAGGTTTTTTTGTTTGTTTGTTTTCCAACACCTTATTAATAGTTCCAGAAGTGCATTACTTTCAAAAGCAGAGTTGTCTTCTTGGGGATGCAAACTGGATATTGAGGATTTGGGGAAAGGAAAGCTAAAGTAAAGTTATAGCTGTGTCACCACGGGTCAGGGCAAACCAGACAAGTGTATCCTGTAAACACAGTTACTAAACAAAAGAAGTTGAACTGAAGGAAAGAGGAAATGGTATTTCCCCCTGGTGGCACCATCTAATAAGAACAGCAGCTGCTCTGGGGCATTGGCCCATTATGTTGAAGTGATAATAGAGCAATTAGCTCTTTCCTCATTTTCCCATGTTAACCCAGGGGTAAAATGGCACACTGAGCAAATATACTAAATTACATTAAACTTAGTGTTCAATTGGAAAATCTTAGCTGCTGGCTGCAGAGAGATTAGCAGGTTCTAGCAATTTTTTTTTTTTTTTAATTTTCCCCATCCGCATCCCCAGTGAAAACCCTAAGCCGTGGCACTGATTGTTTTTGTCAGATACAACTTAACTTTCTGCAGGCAACTCTGAGTTGTATCTGTGAGTTTCCAGAGGGAACTCTGGGCATGAGTTAGTGGACTGAATCTTGGGCAGGAACCAATAAATACATCACAGGAAGAATATTTGTATACCACGAGGCAACTGCTGAGAACAAGGGTAATGGCTATCTATACAAAAAGAACATATACCTCAGGGATCATGATCCTGCATCACCTGAATTATGTTGGTCAGGAAGGCAGAAGGGGGTGCCTAGCACTTTGAGATCCCACTACCTGCAGAACCTCAGCTGGCTTTCATTCAGTGGTGATGAGTGAGCCCCAATGACCAGATGTTTATAATATGCAGCTTTGTTGATCAAGCTAAATTGGAGGAACTGAAGGCTTGGTGCTAGTCAGGTCACATGTATACAATTAACATCCCACCATGTGCTAGGCACTGTAGTAGGTTCTGCATTCATGTGGAGAAATATGACACAATCCTTAACCGCAAGGAAATCACTGTAAGGGCTTGAGACAGACAAGTATATAATGATGTGTCAAGCAGTATGATGGGTTAAAAAATGTCAAGTCAATGCACTGAAAAACATCTTTCTGAGTTCTCAGCTATAGCAGACTACAAATGGAAGACGGCATGAATGAGCAGTGGGAAAGCAGGATCGTGGGTATCCTCTGCCTGAATCTAAAGTTGCCAAACAGTGGAACTGGCCCGTCCCAAAGAAAAGAGGTTTAACTTCCCCAAGAACAGTATTATGGGAAACAGCCAAGAGTGTCTGAACTGTGTCACTGTGTGTGACCTTACAGCATTCAGGGAGGTGAGGGTCTGGATAGAGGTATGGGGTGTGTAATAATTGCTTTAAATGGCACCCCATTTACACTGGAGTGCCCACCCAATTGAATGGAGTACCCATCTTCAAATATATCAGATGAACTTGGACAATAGGCAATGTCATGAGAGCCACAATGGACCGAAGACTCGAGATCTCCCCTCTGTTTTTTGGTGGTATGTACCTTTCCCCACCCCTTACCACCACCTCAATAAATGTATATGATGCCAGAGAGGTACTCTAAAATGTGATGGTTTTAATTTTTTGCCATCCTGACATTTGGGAGAGTTTCAAGTTAAATTTAAATTTGACTAAAATGTAACTATTACATTGATAAAAGAAGGATATAACATTAAAAAAAAGAAGCTATTTTGGAATAATTTTAGATTTGCTGAAAAGTTATAAAGATCGTATACTTTGTATCAAATGTAAATATTAAGTTGAGAAAATAAGAATGTAACATTAAAAAAACTAAGCTGTATTTCAGAATGATTTTGGATTTGCTGAAAAGTTGTAAAGATAGTATAGAGCAGTGGTTCTCAACCTTCTGCAACCCTTTAATACATACAGTTCCTCATGCTGTGGTGACCCCCCAACCATAAAATTATTTTCCTTGCTACTGGCAGTGAAAGTTTGTATTACCTGTTTAAGTTTCCCTAATGTCATCACTTTATATTATTGTGGTGCATTTGTCAAAACTAAGAAACCAATACTGGTACATTACTATTAGCTCTAGACTTCATTTACATACCACTAATTTTCTCATTAATGTCCTTTCCTGCAGTCCCCAATCCAGGATACATTTGGTTGTCTTGTCTCCTTAGCTTTCTCACGTTTGAGGTGTTTTCTCCGTCTTCTCTTGTCTTTTATGACCGGGGCAGTTTTGAGCAGTACTAGTCAGGTGGTTTGTCGATTTTTCCTCTAATTAGATTTGTCTGAGCCTTCTCTCATGATTTGACTGGGGTTTTAGTTTTTTTGTAAAGAATATCTCAGGGGTGAAGTGCCCTTTTTAATCACATTGTATCAGGTGCACATGACATAGATCAGAGAATAACCCTGATCACTTGATCAAGACGGAGTTGGTCAGGCTTCTCCGCTGTGAAGTACTTTTTCCTTCTCATACCTACATTTGGAAGTGATTCACCTAGTTCAACCTTCATTCAAAAGGTGGGAGGAGATTAAACTCAGCCTTCTGGAAGGGGAGTTCCTATATATATTTGGAACTTTTTGGTAAGGAAGGTTTGTCTTCTCTCCCCTCTTTATTTATTTATTCATTCAATTGTCTATTCACATGATTATGAACTCTTCCCCCCCCTTTTTTTAAATTAAATCGTAGCTATGTACATTAATGCAGTCATGGGGTACAATGTGCCGGTTTTATATACAGTTTGAAATATTTTCATCAAACTGTTTAGCATAGCCTTCATGGCATTTTTTAAAAATTTTTTTTATTGAATGGTAACTATGTACATTAATGCACTTCTGGGGTACAGTGTGGGGTTTTCACATGCAATCTGAAATACTTCCATCAAACTGGTAAACACAGCCTTCATGTCATTTTATCAGCTATTGTTTTAAAACGTTCACATTCTACTCTTAGATTCACTTGTACCCCTGTAAGAAAAACCTCAGAAGTGACCCCTCCAATCCCCCTCCCTCCACCCTTTCCCCCTCCCTCCCCATATTCTTAAGCTATTTGGTTATAGCTTTCATATAAAAGGTATAAATTAGTTTCATAATAGGGGTGTGTACATTGGATACTTATTCCTCCATTCTTGTGATACTTTGCTCAGAAGAACATTCTCCAGCTCCATCCATGTGAACATGAAGGA
>CAUYQV010094816.1:0-16067 GCA_963574575.1 Galagoides demidoff
TGGTCCCAGCTACTTGGGAGGCAGAGGCAGGAGACTCACTTGAGCCCAGGAGTTGGAGGTTGCTATGAGCTGTGATGCCATGGCACTCTACCCAGGGGGATAGCTTGAGGCTCCGTCTCAAAAAAAAAAAAAAAAAAAGGATCAACTAGTATATTATTTAAGAATAGAGATTCCCATGAAGATTCTTCCCTTTCAGATTCTGTTTGTCTAGATCAACACTGGGATTCTAAAAATTTTAGTAAGCCTCTTGGGAGATTTTAATAATTTCCAGATGTAGGAAACGAGAAACCACAGAGATAATAAATACAAGTGAGTAAAAGAATTGGAAGATAACAGTGAGGACTTATCATAAAGCTAAGCAATCTAACTACTTTCTAAAGCAATCTAAATACTTTCCATAAAGATTTCCCTGAATTAAGGAATAGGTTCATTTGACTAAATGTACCTTGAACTAAGGACTGACCAAAAAGTTGTAACTGAGTGTACAGGTGGAATATTGATCTATATGTTTCAGGCTGGATAAGGATAGAAGAGAAAAATAGGATTGGACAAACAGAAAAGACTGGGGAGCTATTGATCCTAAATGAGCGAGGTTTGCACTGACTGCAAAACTTGAAAGGCCGGGAGGTTGTAGTAAAAAATTCAGAGATCAAAATTTCAGTGGTATAGTGGATTCTGAATGTGTATAGACTTCAGTGGCATAAAAAGTGATGTAATTTTTTGGCTTTACTTCCTTGAAATCCATGATCCAAGATGCTTCTTCCAAAATGAAATTGTGATTGAATTTTTCTGTGGTGTCAACACTTTCCTGATGCCTTATTGCCTTAAGTACGTCAAAACCCTTACCTTGGCATTTGGAGTCTTTGGTTATCTTCTAATTAACAGCATACGTGAAAATGCCTACAACCTCCTAGTCTTTCAAGTCAGAGTATGTAGTTAGATTGCTTAGCTTTATGGAAGCAGGTTTTGCAGGAGTCCTTTCTGCTGCAACCATGAAAATAATTTTAATTATTGTCTGTGTTCTGATGGATTTACGAATCTTCATCTCTAATCAAGGTATCTCTCATGAGCTTCAGGCATGTATCCAAGATGCTCCTGGTCCTCTCTTAAATGACTCATAAAAATTTTAAACATAACATGCCTCAAATTGCATTTGTCATTTCTCTCTTCTTCACCAAAAATAAAGACAAAACATTGATTTTTCTTCACAATTCATCCAGCTACCCAATGTAGAAACTACAGTTCTTCTTGGAGAACATTATTCTCCCTCCCCTTATCTAAATAGTCATCAAGTTCTATCAATTTCTTTTCTTATCTTTCATGTACACCCCCCGTGGTACCATCCCAGATTGCCCAGGTATCTGACCAATTGACTTTTGATCCTTTTGCATCTTTTCTTTATACTGTAATCAAAATTATCTTTCTAAAATGCACACTGCAGTTTTAAGCACTTCTCCATTCTCCTGCTACTCTGAGGATAGAGGTAAGAACTCCTTAATATGGCCAAGAAAGTCCTGCTTAATTTCTTTCCTTGTTAATTCTCCAGAAATCTTTCCTGCTATTCCCTCTGTCACCTCAGCCATTTGCCATTTCAGTGATTCAATGAATCTTGTGTGCTTACTGTGTGCCAAAAAATGGAGTTAACAAAATAGGCAATGAGGAGATAGAATTTTCAAAAGATCAGATAAATATCAAAGTACACATTGTGTTAAGTTTTGGCTAGAAAAAGTAGAAAGCACATTATGAGTATTCAAGAATGAAGTAATTTCGATTGATTATTCAGGGACCCAAATCCTGACCCTTCAGCACAGCGTTCATGAAAGGAGCTATGTTCTTGCGCCTATGGCACTCTTCCTTGTCCATGAGTTTGATAACATCAGCTCACCTGTATCTCAGCTTACATGGTAGTTCTTTGGGAGGGGACCCTGGGACCCAAAATCTGGGTTTGATACTTGTGAGCCCCATGCAGTTTCCTTATCAGTTTTACTGTAGTTGGTTACTTTCCTATACTTTGGTGATCTGGCACTCTCTCTGTTCTTGTCACATTGGATCCTTAACTTCCAGCACAATGTCTGTCCCAGAAAAGATCTTCAATAAACATCCCCAAGGGTAATAAATAGAGGAATGTGGCTGCCACTGACAGAACCAAAGAAAAGTGCTAAACAACTACTATTCATGAAAATTCTGCCTCCTTAGATTAAATCTTAAACATCTTTCTCCTGTCCCATTTGCCAGTACATCAACTTTATTCCTATAAATTATTTGATATATGATAGGTGCTTGACAACTGCAAGAGGATAAAATACTCCAAATAGTTTAAATAGAGATAAAAGGAGTTATTATGTAAGAATCTAAGAACTCGCGACATTGTTACATATGTAATTGTGCTGTTTTTAAGTACTTCATCTGCTATCAACTCCAACCCTACCCTACCCATGAGGGATCAGCAATTTATGTCTTTATATTTTTTATGAGCTCACATTCATTAATCTGAAATGTTGCAATAAAAACTCCTGAGATGATTTTTAGTAACTATTCCCTGTGTCTGGAATATCCCTTTCCCAAATTTATTTTTCTTCCCTAGCTGGCATTTCACCATTTAGGTGCCAGGCCAGTTACTGCTTTCTCAGAAAATATTTAACTCTACCCCATCATACTACCTGGTTTGATTTTCCTTATAGTACTTATAACTCACTGAATCTATCTTTTCTTTTTTTAACATGTTTTATTCACTTATCTTCCTTGGTTTATTTTTCTCCCTTCATCAGATTTAAACCTACATGAGAGAAGAAATCTTGTTGGTTTTCTCTGTTGACATATGTCCAGCTCCAGTATTTGGAAATGGAAGATGCTCGATATATAACTGTCAAAAGAATGAATGACTTCCAAAGAGAAGCTTTTCTGTATAGTTTTAGTGAAAAGTACCAGGACACCCAGAAGCACATGGTTTTATTTGCTGATGTTCCACCAAGGAGGCAAACTAATCTTCCCTTTTGTAATTTAAGTCTTGGCATCTGAAAACACCTTATTTAACACAGATGACTTCTTAAAGATAGCTGAGGCCCTGGCTCATACGTAGGTTATTATGAATGTTTTGAGATACATAAAAATCAAGAAACTTAAAATCTGCACAAATGGAAACAGATGAAGCCCCCTCAGCAACACAAATTGAAACTTGTACGGATGAATTAGAAAGGACACTGTTGACTAAGTTTCCTGGAAGTGAAACAATGGACCATAGCAGTCCGTCTCAAAACTTTTATAGTGAGCCACATATGTGTAGCCCCAGCACCAGCATAGTTCATGGCGTTAAGCTGAGCGAATTGTGCCTTGATTCTCAAACCCTTATTTTCTTTCCCTTAGTGCTTACCCAATTCTTAACATTAATAGCTACCATTTTTAAATAGCTACTCACTATTTAGTGCTTCATATACTTTGTAATATTCATTTTATTAAATAACTCCTTGGAAAAGGAGTATTATAACTATTTTAAAGATGAGGCAAAACACAAGTGATTCTTTGGGATTGGACCAAAGTATAATCTTCAAAATCCATACTCCTAATTTAATCAGACACATTTCATGTTTTCAGCAGACTAAATAAATTTTAATTTACCAGCTTATTTGAACATGAATGATCATCCCAAATTTTGATGAATGCTTATTAACTCCCTTCACAGCACATAGTTTATTTTTAATATCAAAACAAAACTGTGGAGCTTTTTGCTATGCATCTTACCTACTGTCATTTTTCTTATAGTTAAATGAAAACATTTTTATAGCTTTTGGTAACTATCAAAATAGTATAATCATTGTAATAAAGTCAAATAATACAGAAAATGTAGAGAAGACACAAAATCATCTTGTGTATAAAACTATACATAAATGGAATCAAATTATACATTATATATTTTTTAATGAAATAAAGTGAGTTTTAATGAATTGACTGGCACAATTAGAACCTCTGTAAGCCATAAGAGCTAAGTTGATGGCTGCCATGCTCATAATTTAGTTCCAACTTCCTCCATCTGAAAGGTGACGCTTCTGCATGAGGCTGGTTGGCAAGAGTTTATGGGAGTCAAGTATGCCAGTCTGTTATCAGCTTTTGATATCAATGCACTGTTTCTGTTTAAAATTGAATTTGTTAATAGTTATACCACTCAACAGTATTTTTTAACTCTGCTTATGGGCCCATCCTGTCAAAGCAGACTAAGAGAACACTAAAGGAAGAAAAACAGTTTTTAATGAGGATTGGGAATTGCAGTATTATCTTGTTTCTGGTAAAAGTAAGATGATTTGCTTGCTTTGTGATACTACAGTATCAATGTGAAAGAAATTCAATGCTCCTCAGCATTAGAACACTCATAAAGATCATAAAGATTTTAAATTAGAGGAAGAAGTATGAAAGGGGTATTGTAGAATTAAAACATGGAAAGCAAAAGCAAAGATAATTCTTTCAAGCAGCAATAAGACCTGGAAGGAATGCCACTGAATGAAACTTATAAAATAGCTTATATACTCAAGGGGGAAAGGGAAGCCATTCAGGGATGTAGAGATTGGGAAAGAATGCATTGTCAAAATCTAGGATGCTCAGACCCCAATAATGTTTCAAAGCACAAACAATTGCCTCTTTCAAGGAGAACTATAACTGATCAGCAGCACAAATTAGACTTCAATTTAACAGAACAATACTTCAAAATGAAAATATATACATGCATTATTCAATCACTTTGGTGAATTAACTGCTCCTACTGACTTGACACAAGTTTGACGCTTCAGGTCATAACGGAAGATTTTCTTTGCTACAAAGAGTTACTACTTGCTTGGGATTTCTTGTGAACAGAACACAGGAAACAGATATCTTCAACAACTTTCCAGATAAATTCCATGAAGTTGGACTGAATTTGGTAAATTGAGTGAATGTGTGTTTGGATGGTACACCTTCTATGGCAGGAAAACATGAAGGGTTTATTGAACAGACTGAAAAAAAAAAACAGTATTAAAAGATTTGAATGCCTTCATTTGCTTTCATTATAGCTTGTATCAGCAAAATCTCTGTGCTAAATCTACTTTTTTGAGTGACACTTTGCAACAAGCTGTAAGGATTGTTAGCTATGTTAGTGCAAATGCAACATGGCACAGTCAGTTTCATAGCATGCTAAAGTTGAGCCATGCGATATTCAGTGTGGATTTTGCCCTATCATTTTGAAGTCTGTTGGCTATCATGAAGATGGATTTTAGCCAAATTTCCTCTTTTCTAGAAGAGATAGTTAAATTTTGTCAAGAACAGAATCAGAAATTGTAATTATTACAACAAGATTTCTCTAGCCAATCGAGCAATTTCTCTACATTATATTTTTCTTTTCTTCCAGTTACACTTATATCATGCTACTACTTTAACAAAAAATTGTTTTAAGCATTATTCTATAACTTGAGATTTAGTTAATCCACCTTCACTAAAAGCTAGTTTACTTTGCCAAGTTTAGGATCATTGTATATAAATATATATATATCTTTGGTATACATCTGTATCTCTTCCCTGTGGCAAAATCTATAATAATCTTGTACATAGGGGTTATTTATGTACATTTATTTGTTTATTTGTTCACCATATTACAAATAAGAGAAACCAAGTACTTCTTTGCTATTCATGTTCTCTTTTCAATTTTTGACAGTGGTATTTTTTACGAAGGATCAAGATACTGAGAGGACCATTGGTTCGTTCTCCCTTGCTCTTAGTGATTCATTTTTTGTCCCATTTATAGGAACAGTGCAATATCTTTAGTAATCTGAACATGGGCTACTCCAATTCTAATGTATTATTTTGCTCCAGCCTGTACTATACATCATATCATTATCAGACACATCTTCCTAAAACGTTCTTTTTGTACAGGATTAAACTCAAGCATCATAATCAGGATTTCAAGCCCCCGACAGCTTAGGCTCAATTTAACTTTTCATCATCTGTCTACCTCATGGACGCTACATTCAGACCACTCTACGACGGCTTTCTGAAAACATCTTCCTTAGTGTTTTTCTGTGTTCATTTGGTATTATTTTTAGGAAAAATGTTCTCTGTTCTAAGTTCTTACTCTTTAACATTCAAATACCATTTTTCTCCAGAAGGCTTCTCTTATTCATTCACTTAATCTACTTCTACTTAACGCAAGTATCATCTATAGCAGCAGTTCTCAACCTCTGGGTCGTGACCCACAGGAACTGTATTAAAGGGTCATAGCATTAGGAAGGTTGAGAACCACTGATCATAGCATTCATTCATACCCAAATGTATTTATTATTTACTGTGTATCACTTTGCAGGGTACTAGGAATATATCAGGGTTTAAAATGGACAAAATTCCATTCCATGAATTTCGTGGAATTCATGCTGTTATGAATACATAGAAAAAAATACACATTATATACAATAAACTTGTATATGTTACAATTTGATATTGTAATCAAATATTTGATTATTTTTAAAAGTTGAAACAAAAGAGAGGGAATCAAAAATGCTGCTGCTGCTGCTAGTGATTTTTAATACTAATAGAATGTTAAGTCCAGATAGTGACTATTTTAAAACTTGTGGACCATGTAGTCTCTCTCACAACCATTTAAGTCTGCCATTTAAACACAGAAGCAGCCACTGACAATATGAAAACAAATGGTGCTAAGGTTCAAATGATGTGTCCCTCCAAAATTCATAGGTGGGAACTTAAACCCCAAGGTGATAGTATTAAGAGGTGGAATTATTTGTGAGGTGGTTGGGCCATGAGAGATCTATCCTCATGAATAGTATTAATGTCCTTATAGGAGAAGCTTCAGAGAGATGCCCAGCTCTCCTGTTCCTTCTACCATGTGATGACAGAGTGTCCATCCCTTTTTTGCCCACCTTCATGTGATGACATAGCCCTAGGCACCACTATGAGGAATAGGCCCTTGTAGATGATGCCTAGTGCTATGACTCCGAGTTGTGGGTGTCTGATTCTAGACTTCTCACCTCTAGAACTGTGAGAAATATATTTCTGTTATTTTTTTATTAACCAATCCAAGGGATTTTCTTATAACAACAGGAAAAGACTAAGACAAAGGAGTCTGGTTGTTTTCCAATAAAAGTATTTACAAACACTACAATTTGAATTTCATATGATTTTCAGGTAACACAGAATATGATTCTCTTTGACCTTTATTTTTTCAACTAAAAATGTAAACGCCTTGCTTACCTTTGTGGTCATACACAAAATAGGCAGTGTACATGTGTTATAGTTTACCAAACCTTGTGTAGACCATTGAAAGGTTGAGATTCGTTAAGTCTTGAAGGAGATAAGGAAGTAAGAATGTGCCATTAAAATAGGGCATTCTAGGCAAAGGAAACTGTCATTCAAAGTTTCTAAGATAAGGGCATGCTAGTTGTGTTTCAAGTATAATATATAATTGTGACCAGTGAGAGAGAAAGAAAGACAGGAGGTGAGGGAGGTGAGGCATGAAAGGTGAGATTACATAGCAGGCCGTGTAAAGACTTTGACTTCTACTCTGAATGAAAAGTTAAGACACTGGAAGACTTTGAGGAGAAGGGTGATATGACCTTATTTATTATCTTAGATGACAATAGCTTCTTATGCCTGGAAGAAGGAACCCCTAAAAGATATTCTTTAGACCCAGCATTTTATTTTATTTTATTTTTTTTAACTTTTATTGAATGGTAACTATGTACATTAATGCACTTCTGGGGTACAGTGTGGGGTTTTCGCATGCAATCCGTAATAGACCCAGCATTTTAAATAGTTAGTTTAAACCAAGAGAGTCAACTTTGATCAGGGCACTTGCTTTATTGGCAAAGATTCTGAGACCAAATCCTGTCTCCGGCAAAACACTTTCATGATCAATCAGCAATGCCTGCCCAAGTGTAAGGATGTGGCTGCTGTGTGTTTAGGGTCCTCCTCCAGTCTAACCTTCACCTTTCCCCCGTTTACATACATTGATCTTCCCACGAGTTGTTTGTTCAACATCATCACCTAAATAATATCAGGACTTCTCATGCCTAGATTAGTGATATTTGTTTTATCTAGGTCCTTATTCTTTTCAGTTTTTATACTTAAGGCAGTGATGAGTTCATTTCTTTCCTGGAAACTAAAAATATATTAAAATAAAAAGATACTGTGATGATAAGGAATACCTATGTTGCACAGTTTTTAAAGCACATTTATCTTTATCTTAGTGGACACTCTGAATGATCCTATGAATCTTTACTAATTCCGTAAAATGTTCCTCAGACCACGAACATGCACGAGCACTTCTAGTCACTCTTAACCAGAAATGCATTTGCCAGTGATTGTGCAGGTTTATTTTTTTAGTTACATCTATAAAACTTAGTTAAAATTATTCCTCCAGTTATCTCATAATTTTTACTAAAGTTTTTCTTATGGCAAGTGGGGGAAAAGGAAGGAAGTACAAAAGGTTCCAAAATGTTCAATGATAAGCTTAAAAGTGCCATTCTTTCTGTGCATTGTGGGGAAAAGGAGGAGGAGTTAGTACCGAGCTCCTGTGATGACTAATGAAATTTTTATTCTTTTCAATCAGAGCTTTAACAATTAGGCTGTGTTATAATGAAATGTTCATTTGTCTGAAGTCTGATTCCTGGTACATCAATACCTCTTTGTGAGAGGTACCTCCCTAAAATATGCCTTTGTCTTGAGTGGAATGCAACCAGAGGCGTTTAGTGTGAGAAGTCTCAGTAGAGCAGCCTGAAATGAACAATGGGGCTTCAGAAGATCTAAAATTAAAATGTATACATATATTTTTGGTACCATGTGCCATTCATTACCTGACTAAAAGATTACCAAAAACAATGGGTAGTAAAACTTCTCCATTTTAATTTGATCAGAGAAAAATGTCTAAAAATCCAAATTTATGAGTAAAACAATCCTAGTGACAATGTAAAGAACAACTGAAAACTACTTTTTGTTGTGCTTTTTGAAACAATTTTAGTTCAAAACTATCTAATGATTTTAAATAGTCAGTACTTTCTTAGAAATATTTTTTTGGATTTTTTTTATATTTTATTTCCCTATGTTTCGAATGCAGCTTAAGCCAATTAGGATTTATTGTCTTGTTCTTGAACCACTTCATTTTTTTCCCCATTAATATTTAGGAGAACCAACAAATGTTAGATCAGTATTAAATATTACCTTAGCACCATGGTCTCAAATTTTCAATGTGACAGAAAGAACCATGTATTTACAAGGAATCCACACAGAGCAGAGAATGGAAGCAACATGGTAAAAATCTCGGGGATTTACATCACCTATAAGCTGACTCTAGTTCTTTTCATAGCCTGAGATAATTCGAAAATGGAACTGAGAGCACTGAAGTTGGCATTTTACCAAGGATGGCATTTAAGTGATAAAAGAGCTATGGTGACAGAGAAGTTTCTGGAAATGGTGGAAAGTAAGGCTCAGCCTGGAGGGGAAGTGGTGAATGCGTGAGGAGTTCACAGTCTACTGATGGCATTTTCCACAGCTATACAATCCATCCATGGGTCTACGGACACCTCTTTGGTCTCCACCCTACTGTCTTCCTCATCCTATAGTCGTTATAGGAGCTGCTGTGATCCTAGCGCTACTAGGACTAATTTTCTTTCTTAAAGATAATACAGTTATCTGCTCATGTTCTATTTTATTGTTTCCAGAATGAGATCCCATTTTTTCTGCCCGATTTCTAACTATCATCCCTTCCATCACCTAAAACTCAGTGAAAGTCACCTGCTCTAGAAAACTTCTCTGGCATCTACAGTCTGAATTAAATGCTCCTTCTTAGAACTTTCATGCTACTATTTGTGGGTTGTCACTTCATTTTTCTTATTTCTTTTATTGTGCAGAAATTTTATTTTGTTTAATATAATTCCACTGGTTTATTTTTGCTTCCATTGTCTGTACTTTTAGGTAGCATGTACAAAAAGTTTTTGCCAAGATCAATGTCATGGAGCTTCTCTTCTACATTTAAATCCAGGGTTTTTATAGTTTCAGGAATTGCATTTTGAATTGAATTTTGCATATGGTATAAGTCAAGGATCCAATTCTCATCTTCTGCAGGTACATATCCAGTTTTCCAAAAAATATTTAGCAAAAGGACTGTCCTTCCCCATTATATATGCTTGGCATCTGTGTTGATGATTAGTTAACCACATATATCTGAGTTTATTCCTGGGCTATTATGTTCAATTGGTCTGTTTTTTTGATGCTTTTTGTTTTGTTTCTATGTGTTTTGCAATATAATTTAAAACAAGGAAGTATGATACTGATGTCTATGGTTTTTTTTTCCTTTTTATTAAGGATTACTTCAGCTATTTAGAATCTTTTGTGATTCTATATAGATTTTAAGATGTTTTTCTATTTCTGGGAAAAATGCTATTGGAATTTTGATAGGGATTACATTGAATCTATAGATTATTTGGACATTTTGACAAAATTGATACTTTTAATTCATGAACATGAAATGTCTTTTCATTTATTTGTGTCATCTTGAAGTACTTTAATCAATGCTTTCTAGCTTTCAGTGTAAAGATTTTTCAACTCCTTATTCCTAGTATTTCATTGTTTCATCCTATTGTAAAGAGGATTTTTAAATTTTATTTTTTTCAGAGACTTCAATGATTATGCATAGAAATATACTTGATTTTTGCATCTTGTTAATTTAATATTCTGCAACTATTCTAAATTTATTTGATAGTTATACTTTTTTGGTGGAATTTTTAGGGTTTTCCATGTATAAGATCATGTCATCTGCCAACATAAACCCTTTTATCTTCATTCTGAATTGTATACCTTTTATTCCTAATTATTCTGTTTATGTTTCCCACGACTATGTTGAACAGAAGTTTTGAGAATGGGAGAGTGGGGTATCTTTGTCTTGTTCATGATCTTAAAGATAAATCCTCAAATTTTGCATCATTAAGTATGATGTTAGCTAAGGTTTATAAACTTTATTATATTGATATAAAATACTTCTATGCTTATTTTTTTGAGATTATTTTTATCATAAAATGTTTAATGTTATTTTTATCATAAAATGCTTGTTTTATGTCTATTTATATAATTCTATGATTTTTCTCTATCTTTCTGTTAATATTGTATATCCTATTTTCGATTTCCATATGTAGAAACATCCTTGCATCCCAGCAATAAATCCCACTTCATCATGGTGTATGATATTTTTAATGTGTTTTGAATTAGATGTGCTATTATTTTCTTGAAAATTTTGATATCTATTTTCATCAGGAACATTGGCCTGTATTTTTTTTTTAATCTTGTTTCATTCTTGTCTGGATTTGACATCAAGGTGATGCAGATCTTATAAAATAAGTTGGGAAGTTTTCTTTTCACTCCTATATTTTTGGAAGAGTCAGAGAAAAATGGACCTTAAATCTTCTTTATGTATGTTTGGTAGAATTCACCAGTAAAACTCTCAGGTCCTGGGCTTTTCTTTGATGGGATATTTTTGATTACTGATTCAATCTCCTTATTAATTATTGTTCTATTTTGTAACCTGAGAGATTTTTGTAGTAGAATCCCTGGTGTTTTCCAGGTATACAATCGTATCATCTGTGAAGAATGAAAGTTTAATCTTATTGGAATTTTATGATTTTCCTCGTGTAGATCTCATATACATTTTTCTTAGACTTAAGTATTTTTTGGTGTTAACATAAATAGTAATTAAAAAATTTTTCAAATTCTACTTATTTGTTGCTGGTGTATAGAAAAAGGGTTTTTGTCCATTATCTTGCAACTTTGCTGTATTCACTTATCAGTTCTAAGAGGTGTATTTCTTTATTCTGTCAGACCTTCTCCATGGACAATCATGTCAGTTGTGAACAAAAATATTTTTACCCCTTCTTTCCAATATGCATGTGTTTATTCTTTTTTATTATCTTATTGTATTAGCTATGAATTTCAGTACCTGATGTTTGAAAGTAGTGGTGAGATCCTTACCTTGTTTCTGAGCTTTCTGAGAAGGTTTCTTGTTTCTCACCATTAAGTATAATGCTAGTTGTATGATTTTGTAGATGATCTTTATCAACTTAAAGAATTCTCCCTGTATTCCTAGTTTATGGAGAGCTCTTATCATGAATGGATGTAAGATTTTGGCAAATGCTTTTTCTATATCTATTGATATGATTATAAGATTTTTTTCCTTATCCTGTTAATGTAGTGGATTACATTAATTAATTTCTGAATGTTGGACCAGCCTTGCATAGCTGAGGTGAATCCCAGTTGGCTGTGTTATATAATACTTTTCACACATTGTTGACCTCTGTTTATTAGTATTTTCTTATTTTTGCATCTATGTTCATAGGAGATATTGGTCTATACTTTTCTTTTCTTCCAGTGTTTTTGTTTGGTTTGGGTATGCAGAACTCTGAAGGGTGTGCTTCTCTCTCTGCCTGTCCTAGGTCACACGTGGGTACCAGGTCTAAGGACATTCTAGGCAGCAAGGGATCACTAAGCCCTGGCTGCCTGGAAAGATCTCATAGATGCTTATTCTCTGAGATCTTGCTGTCTGACTCTGTCTATAAAAGAACCAACCATTCTGAGGACTAAGAGAAATCGTACCACATAAAGGAGGCTTGCAGAATGTGACTGTCTAGAAATGAGAAGATAGCTTTTAAGAATTGCAGCCTGCTATTTCAATTTCTGCCCTTATCCTATGGGGTTGAATGATCTTAGACAAATATATTAATACTCAGTGTTGAATATACTATCAATTTATCACAATCATTCTGGACATGTTTATTATATTTGTTCTGTACATTTCCTTAAGGAAAGAAGTAGTATAAATTGTATTAAGAAATGCTGTCTCTGTTTTTCTTTTTTGTCCTATATTATCTTGCTCCCGTTTGAAAATGGAAAGGGAGGTGGGGAGAGCTGATTTAACACCTACGTGAACATCTTAATGCCTGTTCTGTGAATCAGAGAGAGAGAGACAGACTGGAGGAAGCACTCTGCTCTTTGTTCTTTGGTGCATTGTTGTAAAAAGTGTTTGTTATCTCCCAACAAAACATGCTTGTAACTCGATCTATTTCCACTCAGTCTTCAGAGACAGATCTTACAAGAACTGCTTGCAAGGCATCAATTTTTCTGATACAGCAAATAAGGTTTGTGACAAAAGTTGAGATCTCTGAGGATTTGTTAAGATCAGTTCTTCTGGTGTTGTCCCTCTGTTTTAGATTGCAAGATAATGTCTTACTGACACCCATTCTGACGGTGAATTAAGCCCACAAATAGCTGCCCTTTCTGATTTGGCTGTGATGCATTCAGGGGGAGATGTTTAACTCCCTGCCTTGGCTCTTTTCTTGTGTTCTGGAGAATCTCATTCCACGGATGGAGATTTTACGTCCTTCATGTTCACATGGATGGACCACAAGTTACTCTTGCACTCCCCTGGTGATGCACACCCAGGTCGACACCAATACTTTGCTGTCACCACCAGCAAGGTGATGAACCTCCTAGAGCTTTCCTGTGGGAGTTTCTCTGGGGGATGTACCCAGGAGGTTGCAATGCTATGTCTCAGGCTGTACGCGTTTTTCATCTCACTGCCCAGGTTCTACCAAATTGTTCTCCAAATCGACCAGTTTTCACCTTCACCTGCTGCTCCTAGTTCTCCAAATCCCTGCTAGCTCTTGACATTATCAGGCTTTCTAATTTTTACTAATTTATTACAGGTGAAGTGGGATCTTACATTTATTTTATATCTTTCTTATTATTTGCGAAAGTAAGCATCACTTCAAATACTTGCTAACCATTAAGATTTCCCTTTCCATGAACTACTTATTCATACACTTTGCCTGTTTTTCTACTGTTCCCTGTCTTTTTTTTTAAACTTATTTGTTAAGATTCCCTGAACAATTGTTAGTCGCGAATGTCTTCTTTCAGGCATTATCCATCTGCTATCTCTGTCGATGGTGTACTTCACTGAACAGAAATCCTTAATTTGGGTGTAAAATTCTTCCATTCTCTTTATAGATTTTTTATACATTCTCTTTATAGTTTTGCTTTTGGATCTTGTTTAAAAAAATCTTTTCCTGCTTCAAGGTCACACTATATGATCATATATTTTCTTCAATTAGTGTAGGGTATGACTTTGCACATTTAAGTATTGAATCCAGATAGAGTTTACTTTCATATTTGGTAATAGGATAGAAATTCAAATTTATTTTGCTATTTATGCATAAAACAATTCATCTTTTCCCTCCTTGGTTGATGATGCCGGATTTATCATAACCAAGTTTGCACACACATGTAGGTCAGCTCTGGATGCTCATTCGACTGGCCTGTTTGTCTGTTCCTTGCACTGCGCTGTTTTAATAACATAGCTCTTATAATATGTCTCCAGGTTTGCAATAGTGTGTTCTTTCTTTTTGTTCTTTTTTTTAAACTGCCTTATCATCAGTGGACCTTTTCTTTCTTTTTTTTGGGACCGAGTCTCACTATGTTGTAGAGTGCTGTGACATCACAGTGCACAGCAACCTCAAACTCTTGGGTTTAAGCAATTCTCTTGCCTCAGCCTTCCAAGGAGCTGGGACTACAGGCAACCACCACAATGCCCGCTATTTTTTTTTTTTTTTCAGTTTTTGGCCGGGGCTGGGTTTGAACCTGCTACCTGTGGCATATGGAGCTGGTGCCCTACTCCTCTGAGCCACAGGCACCACCCATGCCCAGCTATTTTTTAGTTGCTGTTGTCATTGTTGTTTGGCAGACCTGGGCCGATTTGAACCCGCCAGCCCCGGTATATGTGGCTGGCACCCTAGCCACTGAGCTACTTTTCTCAGAAATCTTTAAATGTTTATCAAGTTTGTCTCTGCCCCCCAACTACCAAATCTACTGGGATTTTGATGGGAATGAATTAAAATTACAGGCTAACTTAGGGAAATTTACATTTTATAAAGGTAAGTGTTCCCTCCCACGGGCGTGACAGATTCTTCCGTTTATTCAGATTTTCTTCCATGTTCTTTAACAGGAATTAAAATCTTTCTCCATAAAAAGTCTTCTGTAGTATTAGAGTAATTCCCAGATGTTTTACAATTTTGTTGTTATTGTAAATGGTATCTTATTTTATGTTAAATTTTATCTTGTTTTTACTTAGAAAAAGGAATTGTGTCTTATTCTCTATTGGTAAGACACATTGCTATTTCATGCACTAGGGGGCAAAACACCAAAAGAACCAATAATTGAGGGTGGCGCCTGTGGCTCAAGTGGTAGGGCGCTGGTCCCATATACCGGGGTGGTAGTGAGTTCAAAAGTGCAAAAAAAAAAAAAAGAATCAATAGTTGAGCGACCTCTTACCTTTCAGTGTCAAATAATTATTCTGAAATTGCTGCTGTAATCTGGAAATAACAAGTGTCTAAATTCTCTCCTAAGATATCAGTAATTTATACTTGCATGCTCTTTTCCAAAAAATGTTTATTGGCTCCAATGGGCAACCCAGTCCTCCCTGTTTCTGCTTCCCCTGCAGAGAACTCAGCTCCTGGAATGTCTGATTGAACTGGACCTGCCTGAGCTTTATTTAAGTCAGTCCAACCCTGAGTGCAAAATTGCTGATGGGAAAGTTGGGCCAGGGCCAGAGCAGGAAAAGCTGACAAGTATCTTCCCCAGACACCATTAGGTAACATTGTTTCTATTTCATTTCTCAGACTAACCCAACAGGGACTCCTAGGAGGCAAGACAGGAAGCAAGCAAAACTGGGCGTGGAGAGAGCCCCAGAGCCTGTCAACGCCCTCATGGAGCAGGGATGGATAGAAGCCCAGCAGTGTCTTAGCTACGCCAGGTACCCACAGACTAAATCCATGTTCCCTCTTGCATCCCCAACCTATGGTATTGACAACTCTTTACTTTCTTTTTTTTTTTTTTTTTTTTGAGACAGAGTCTCAAGCTATCCCCCTGGGTAGAGTGCCATGGCATCACAGCTCATAGCAACCTCCAACTCCTGGGCTCAAGCCAGTCTCCTGCCTCCACCTCCCAAGTAGCTGGGACCATAGGTGCCTGCCACAACACCCGGCCATTTTTTGGTTGCAGCC
>CAUYQV010094818.1:0-22744 GCA_963574575.1 Galagoides demidoff
GTTGTGGCGGGTGCCTGTGGTCCCAGCTACTTGGGAGGCGGAGGCAGGAGACTCGCTTGAGCCCAGGAGTTGGAGGTTGCTATGAGCTGTGATGCCATGGCACTCTACCCAGGGGGATACCTTGAGGCTCCGTCTCAAAAAAAAAAAGGGACTCAATCAATAAAACAAATAGACAACCTGCAGAATGGGAGAAGACATTGCATACTATAAATATGACAAAGGGCTAATAACCAGAATCTATGAAGAACTCAACCAAATCAAGAAGAAACACCAAAAACAATCTCATTAAAAACTGGCCACGAGATATGTATAGAATTGTTCTCATGAGAACAGAGGAATAGGAAAAAAAACACATGAAAAGGTGCTCATCATCCCTTATCACCAGAGAAATGCTAATCAAAACCACTTTGAGATTATCACCTAACACCGGTGAGAATGCTCCTCATTGAAAGGTCCCAAGGCAGGAGAGGCTTGCATGGGTGTGAAGAGAGGGCAAAGTCATGCGTTATTGGTGGGACTGTAAACTAGTACACTTTTTACAGAAAGAAGTATGGAGAGTCCTCAAAGATCTAAAAGTAGGCCTTCCATCTGATCTTGCAATCCCATTACTACCCAAAAGAAAAAAAGCCATTTTATCATAAGGACATTTACACTTGAATGTTTACAGCAACTCAATTCATAATGTCCCATCAACCCAAGTACCCTTCAACCCATGAATGGACTAACTGTGTTATATGTAACCACAGACTACTATTCAGGAGATTCTGTCTTTGGTAACAACCGGGAACCATTTAGAGAGCATTCTCTTAGGTTAAGCATCACAAGAGTCGGAAAAAACAAGCACCACTAAACTGAAACTAGTAGATTAAAAACTACAGCCCACGTGGGAGAAAACGCACATAAATTCAAGAAAAGGGAGGAGGACAGGTTTGGTAAATTCCCACCCAACGGGTACGTGGCAAACTTCCTGGGGAGGGACGTAACTATAACTCAACTTTACCCCCAAATGCAAACAATGTACCCTCATAGTCTGAAATTTAAAAAAAATCTCAACCTGTCACCAACCAGCTGTTTGGCCTGTTTAGATCAGTGCTGCCCAACAGAAATACATTCTGAATTGTGTGTAATTTTTAAACTTCTATTAGACACATTTTTAAAAAGTACACACCAAAGTGCAAGTTACACACCAGTATTTTACACGACACGAGAGTCAAAATGTAGGCCCGCTAAAATAAAGTTGTGTTCAATAGAAACATATTTTACATTTCTATGGTTTAAAATTTTTAATTTACTGAAAATTAAATAAAATGTGAGAGACAGTCCCTCAGTTACACTGACACGGGACCAGTGGCCGCTGAAGCAGACAGCACAGCTGTTAAGTGATTGTGTCTCTCTGAGGATCACTTTCTTCACTGATAAATTAAAAAAGTAATTCAAGATAAAGAATTCCAAATTTAGGTGCTTACAGAGGACAGGCCAGTAATATAAATGCCCAAAGACGTCACACTACAAATTCTGGCCACCTGAACCCCACACGCCCCATGCCCTTAGCTATTCACCAGCTAGAGGCAGCCGGGCAGGGCCCTAGAACTTTTCCCAAAGTTGGAAACCTACTTGCTAACGTAAAGTATCCGTCTCTTTCTGCGTGGACTTTATGATGAAATTTTTCAGAGCACCACATGGGCTAAACCAACGCATATCCACGGACTGGGAATGGTAACCTGGGTTCTAAGAACTTTCTTTCCTGTTCTTTCATTTCATCATTTACTTACAGGAGTAAGATGACTTCTACGTCTGGAATCTGAAAACAGGGGGAGAGTCAGGTGGGTGGGGAGGTTTAGAGCCGCCTGAAGTCAGGTGAAGGTAATGACAGTGCTACCAGGGGCGGCAGGCAGCGGCCTGGGATCTCGGCAGGAGCTTCCGGACTGGCTACAGCCGGGATGCAGGAGGAATCCCACTTAGGTAAGAGAACACCCAAACCCCTAGTGCAGAATCAAGAAAACATTCCAGAGAGAGAAGGAAAGGAGGTGACACTGAGTTCCCTGCAGTGACCACCACCCTGTGACCCTGGGACCCAGTCCCTACAGAGACTCAGTGGGTCCTTTGGGGCATGTAAGATCCTGGAAGGAGCGAGGTAAACACGGTATTAAGAGCAGAAACCTGCAGAGGTGAAATAAGAATTAGCAGTTTGAGCGGCCGTCAGCACCTCCCCTGATATAGTGGAAGGGAGTGGGGGTGACAGGTGGACTCTGAGGAGAACAGTTCTTAAAAGGACAGATGAGGAACCATCTGAGAATACGCTTAACTGGCAGAATCTGAACAAGCAGAATGCACACAGAGGCAGCAAAGTCAGAAACTTGTTTGGGGGGTACAGCCAAACCCCATTTTTAGTTCCAGGGTAGGGGAGCCTTGGAAATGAAGAATTACACATATTGGAAAGACTCCAAGTTAGAGTGAAGTAACTTGAGTATTAATCCCAAGGGTGTCAGTGTCCTGCTGTGTGACTTCTGTTTCTCCAGCTCTAAAATGGTCTTAATATAACACCCTGCTTTCCTCTGTAACACAGGGTTGCTTTCAGGACCTAATGCTATCAAATGTAACCCTCGACAATACTGTTCTTCCACCCTTTCTATCTCACGGCACACTTGAACTCTTCCACAGCACATTTAAGTTATGTTGATCAAATAAAAGAGTAAAGAAGAGAATGTGTGCTTTTGCTGTGCTTTTGATCTTTAAAAAATAATTTAATTCATGATCTTTAAAAATTTTTTTTGCAGCACACGTAAGATCTTCTCACGTACACCAATGGGCTGTGTGCCACAGTGGTTGAAAATCACTACCTATAACAGTGTTATTTTCAGGATCAAATATATAGCAATTTTGAAAATACAAACTTCTCATGTAATTCTAAGAGTTTTAAAGATATTCACTAAGCAGTTAGTAGCAGGTTCAGGCAATGCAATTTTTTAAGTCTCTGATCAGGGTTCCTTTTCAATTTGGGGAGGGGAAGATGGTCAGGGCTCCAGAGGGAGCACATCCAGCACTCAACACCCCATTACATGCCCAGCCACTTACACTCAGGTCTAGAGAGCTCACGGAGGGGGCCCAGGGCACCAGATTCTAAAATGGTCTTGAAAGGACCCAGAAGAAGGCATTTGTTCAAAGCAGTGGTTCTTAACCTTTTTCAGGTCACTGGTGTTTTGAGGATCTGACTAAAGTCATAGCTTCTATCTACAAAAGGGACGTAGACAAAATTGACATATTTTCAGGAAGTTCATGAATCTTCACCCATCCCAAATTGAAAACGCCCCCCGTAACAGAGGGCTGCGGACAAGACAGTCTTGGTGTGGTCTTAAGCAGTGCCTTGCTGCTAGGCAGGAGGCAGGTTTGAGAAGAGCTGGTGGCAGCATAAAAACCAAGGAGACTTTCTCCAAAGCCTCAGCCCTACTCCAAAGACTGGGATTGTGACCATGTGACCCTCAGATGAAGACTTTTTGAGTCTTTTGAGTCACACATACACTCGCAAATGCCATCATCACAGCTAACTGGTAGCCAATGCTTCCTTGGACAGTTTCTACAGAAGGGAACATCCTCCAGCTCAGATCCTAACCAAACTCAGCAAAAAGGCACGTAGATAACAGCAGGGAAGTCTCCCTAAGACTCAGACCCCACACCATCCAACACATTCCAGATCACCTGGAAAATGTCCCCACTTTGGCCTCAGGAATAGAGAACAGAGAAGATGTCACACAAGACTTACAGTATCAGTGTTAATATCACAAAGAGTGTTAGTCCACAGTGACACCACTGACCATCACGGCAGCAGCCTGCTGGTACAGGATAAGTGACATCCCAGCCAGTTCAGTGGACCTGGGGAGGGCGGACCAGCTGTCTCTGCCTTAGTAATGTTGGTACAGTGGCAGCGAGCAGAGGAACCAGCGGGCTGGAGGGTAGGCAGGGGGCCCCGCAGGAGCCTCCAGTAGCTGGAGGGGCCAGACACCCGCTCAGGAGACACCAGCACTCTGGGCTTCCCTGCCCTTGCACTTGTGGCTGAACAGGGAACCCCCCATTTCCTAGGCTTGGGAATCAAAAGGATTGTAACCATTCATTTGTGACCCAGACATGTCCCAGACACAAACCAGACACGCTGTCCAGACACACTAAATGTAACTATGGAGCCTGGTTAAATCAAACTAGAGAGGGCCCCATGCGACTATATACACCCCTAGATAAAGAGCCCGGAGACAGACAGACAGACAGATAGAGAGAAAGAGCTTTTCTCTCCTGACCTGGGTTTTCTCTCCCTGCCAGGAGCTTTGTTGTTTTTTCATTCTTTTCTGTAAATAAATCCTGTTTTAGCACTGATCTGTGGTTGGTGGATTCATTCTTTGAATAACTGAGACCAAGAACCTACCGAAGACGAAATTCCGGTATCACCATAACCTGCACACCGCAGGGGGTGAATCAGAGTCTGTAGAAACTCAGTAGCAGCTTCCTACCAAAAAGAGCAGAGCTCCTGATTCTGGCCGGGGATCCGGCCCCAGCACATTTTAACAGAATATCACCTATCCATCTATCCACTCCCCAATCTAGTCTCTTTAAGAAAAGTCTCAAAAAGCACAAAGGAAGTCAAATGAAAAATGGAAATATTTATCTTATGTATTTCAGTCACTAAAATATGGTTAGGTGAACAAAATCATACTATAGACTTGGAAATACAACTGTTCAAAACACATTTAATGAATTCTCATAACATGCTCTTAGTGTACTTCTGATTTCATTGATATTGTGGAAGGATATTCATATGTTGCAATTTTTCCTGCTTAAAGTTTTTAAAAATTATGGGTACATAATGATTGCATGTATTTATGTGGCACATGTGTAATGCAATTTCTCAAACCTGACTTTCAAAGTAGGGGTGAATGAACAAGCTGAAATTATCAGTAAGGCAACTAATGCTCTTTCCTTCAACTGAAGATACCTTTCTAAGACCAGCAAAATTATGTAAAAAAAATTATCTTCTACCAAACAATGAGATCTTCGCCAAGGACACGGTCCATAAAGTCAAAATGAACATTCACAAGTTCATAAAACGCGGCATGAACGCCCACCCTGCGCTGTGTCTTAGCTACTTACCAAATAAATACAGAGATACAATACTTAGAGGTGGGGAAGTTTTCAAACTCTCCAAAAACATGGTGCCTTCCTCTTTGGCATTTTCCCCTGACAATGTACCAATTAGGTTTATAGTTCAGAGAGTCACATGGGATTTTAACTTTCCCAGATCAGAATGTTTAAATACCAGATAATTTCCTTCTGACGTGCCATGATTTCAGATGCTACTTCTTGCTAATAAACTTCAAATTTCGATGGTAAATCGCATTTTAATATGTTATAAACTGTTTTACAAAAGTATTAAATCAAATAACCCAAGAAAATAATTTAGAAGAGTGCCTGGTGGCTCGGCGCCTGTGGCTCAATCGGCTAAGGCACCAGCCACGTACACCTAAGGTGGCGGGTTCGAATCCCCAGCCCGGGCCCGCCAAACAACAATGATGGCTGCAACCAAAAAATAGCCGGGCGTTGTGGCAGGTGCCTGTGGTCCCAGCTATTTGGGAGGCAGAGGCAGGAGACTCGCTTGAGCCCAGGAGTTGGAGATTGCTATGAGCTGTGATGCCATGGCACTCTACCCAGGGGGATAGCTTGAGGCTCTGTCTCAAAAAAAAAAAAAAAAAAAGAAGAGTGCCTGGTGCATAGCAAATCCTCAGTTAGCATCTGGCAACTTCAGCAATGATGATGTTGCCCACACATTCAAATAAGCCTTGCCACCTTACGGTAGGTAGTTACTCAGGGGCCCCAACTGACGTCCACCTGCTGTAACCCAGATCCTCAGAAACCACATCCCCTGTCGTGTGCTGAACTTAGAAACTAATGAACAGAATACGGCAGCAGTGACGGGGCATCACCTGGTTAAGATGCTGTCACTTTCCTCTGAGATGTTTGCACCATCTCTCACCCTCCTGAAGCTCCTTCCCTAAGGCCAGCCGGCTCTGATGCTGTCATCTCCCCCTGTGGAAGGCCCCAGATGAGAGATTGGAAGTGGATTTTCTAAAGCTTGCTAAGAGCCACACGAGTAGATTCTGAAGCAGATCATTTGACCTCAGTCAAGTTCTAAGATGACCACAACTATGGTGAGGAGACGGATGCAACCTTACGAGTGATCCAGAGAGAGGCACTCAGCTAAGCCCACATTCCTTCCCACGGAAACTGTCAGACAGCGCTCATTGTTCTAAGTGAACTAAGTTCGGGGTAATTAGCTTTGTTGGAAAGATAATATTGACCTTAGAGGTGGGGCGCTGGCTAGAAGTCTAAAGTGGGAGCAGCCTTGGACATGTGTCATGAGCGGCTCTTAAGAAGAGTGTTTGTGAAAGTGTCAGGTGCCTTGCAGATGCTGTTTGCAGAGTTTGGGACTTTAAAGTAGATGGAAGGGCTTAAACGAAAGTGAGAAAATGTTTTTTGGAAACCAGAAAGTGTGCAGGGGCAGAAAGTTTAGAAATACCCACACCCGGGCATAGTTATGTGACCGGCAGTCACTTTTAGTTACATAGGAAGAAAAAAACTGTGTTAAATGGACTGGGTGACCCAGTTAAGAAGATTTCCCGGAAAAGTGCTAAAGAAGTGACCTGATTTCTTCACACTGCTTTATAGTAAACTACGGGGAGAAAGATAAACCGGGAAGAGGACTGTTAAAAGGAAAGGAAGCCGGACTTGATTTTGAAAATTCTCAAAATCAATTTGATGTCCCGAGACATCAAATCATGCTAAAATAAGAAACAGCTTCCAAGGAAAGATCACATTCCAGGGCAGTACCAGAAGAGCATTATGAAAACAAAGGCCAAAGGGACGGCTATAAAATCCTTCTGATAAGCCCTTGGAAAGATCAGAAACGGTGTCTCAGAGTGCTAGTCACTCAGACCAGGAGACCTCTGACAGTGTCACACATCTTCACAGTGAGCCTGCAGCAAGGTCAAGGGTCTTGCCTTTCCCCAATCTCAGCACAAGCCTGAAGTGGAGATTCATCTCTAAGACGTTTATGGGTGTGGTTTTATGTCATAGAGAAAATTCCAAAAAGCTTCACAGGAGACCTACGAAATATTTGAGATGATCTCGTATCAACTGAAACACAGCCAGTTTGGACTGAAAGGGACAGAGATAGTATTATGCTACATAAAAAAGGTCACAGATTCTCAACATTCTACTGGAAGGAAGAAAGCTACCAAGAAAACTACTCAGCAGCAAGCATGCTCTACCTTTCATAAAAAAAGGGAAGATGGTTCAAAAAGTGGAACCGAGCGCCCAAAGGCAGAGTGAAGGTCCCTGCAGGACCCCAGACCTAGTCAGGAAGCACTTGCCTCCTTGGAGTTCAGAACTGTTGGGAGAAAAGACTCCTATGTGTGTTTTCTGACTCTTTTGAACAGAAATATCAAGGCCATCGTAGGCCTGTCTTACCACTGTACGTTGGTTGTTCTGAAGACAGATAGCCTGACTCTCCAGTTTCACAGACTGACAGATGAAGATTACTCAGGGAGCCTCACCCACACCTGAATCGAATTTGGATGACTTGTGCATCTTGAGCTGATACTCCCCTATACAGTAAAGAGGATTCGTTTTCCATGTTCTAATAAAAACAGTGTTTCCCATCATATAATTTACCTTGTTTTATATTATCTACATTCCTGAATAGAAAGTCCTTCTAAAATTTTCCTCTGTTTGTTAAAAGGTTGAAATATTTATACAGAAGGGCAAGATTTACAGATTTATCATATTAAATTTCACTAATGTAAAACTTGACAAATTGTTTCATTTAAACCAAATAATGTAATCAAATCATTATCAACTGGCCAATTTTAATCTATATTTATGATATTTATTTGACAGCATCATAGCTATTGTCAAGAGCGCAATAAGCAAAAGCTCTCTTAAATATCTGATTTATAGATTTTTTGCAACAAACTTTCCAGTTTAAAAAGGCATTTTAAGGCTGGGAATGGTGGCTCAGGCTTATAATCCTAGCACTCTGGGAGGCCCAGGCAGGTGGATTATTTTGAGCTCAGGAGTTGAAGACCAGCCTAAGCAAGAGCGAAACCCCATCTCTAAAACTATCCAGGAGTCATGGTGGGTACCTGTAGTCCCAGTTACGAGGGAGGCAGAGGCAAGAGAATGGCTTGAGCCCAAGAGTTTGAGGTTGCTGTGAGCAATGATGTCACTGCACTCTACCTAGGGTAACACAGTGAGACTGTCTCAAAAATAAATAAATAAATAGAAAGACATTTTAAATGAGACGAGAACTTGAAAATAGAATGTTTGACTCTCCTAAAATGATTACATATATATATATATATATATATACATACACACACACACACACACACACACGTCTTTTTAATTCACTCTCTCTTAAAGGAAAGCAAATAGTATTCAAATGTTCTAAAATGCCCATCCTTCAGAATAATACATCTTTTTAATTTTCCATTCATTATCTATCATAACATTTTATATATGAAAAATAGTTCAAGCAATATTTTCTAAAATGGCATACTGCTATAGAGAGCCATTTAATCAATGCCCTGTCCCTCCAGGCTATGAGCCTCCTTGGTAAAGCTTATCAGCAGAGGGCAATGAGTGACGTGTCTCCTGCACAAGCACATGTGGGCCAAGAAAAACAAAGAGCACAAACAAGCCACTCAGAAACGTACAGCAGTGCCCAATTCTGCTGGTCTGCCGTGACAGACGGGGGAGTGACAGAATGCTATCTTGTACTGCAAGTCAGGGGTACGTAGGCTCTGGGCTTAGCTGAGACACAGGATCTGTGTTTTATCCAACTTCGAGTTCAGATTATTAACTGTAAATATTAATGCTTCTATCAGATTTGATCAGTTAATGAAATTCCTAAACTTCAGACATGCAGATATTCCTCATGCAAATTCTTTTCTCGTTTGTTGTAGAGGTGGAATCACACTACATTGCCCAGGCAGGTCTCCGACTCCTGGCCTCAAGTGATCCTCCTGCCTTGGCCTCCCAAAGTGCCAGGATTACAGGTACGAGCCACCACAGCCACCCCCACCAGAGTCCTGGATATACCCATACACCTGGACAGGTACTATGACAATCAAATATTCATTTTTTCCTCTTACATAAACTTCTAAAAAGAAAATTTTATACCACCAAACTGTAAATGAAAAATCTTACTTACATGATATTAATGGATGGTAATTATTGGATTTAATTTAAAAATTAAATGTGATAAGAGAAGAAAATAATTATTAGACTGTTAGCTGACAGACCACTGGCTGCTTAAAGTCTTGATATCTTTGGAAAACAGATAAGGAACTGTCTCTAAGAAGAGAGATACGAGCATCAAACTGAGAGTTTCTCCTTGACTTGTCAAGAAAGCACTGACAGGGAATTATATGTTCTTCATTAGGTGATTTGATGTTATTTCTGGCAATACTGGCATGGCACCTAAAACAACTCTAGTATCAACCAAAATCACCTTTCATGACAGCAGTAAACGTCTTGCCCCCGGTGGTCACACCTGTTACTTCTGATTCTAAATTTTATCCGGGATTCTCATATGACCCACTTAACCTATTTTCTCAAAATCATTAATACTGTCATGAGAGGCACTAAAATAAATTTCAGAGCAGTGGTGTACGATAGAAAAAACACAGCCACCAAGTCACATTAGAGTTCTAAGCTCAGTTTCATCAGCTACATCTTGACAGTGGCAAGCTAACCCCTCTGAGGCTGCCTTTCACATTCAAGCCACAGGGCCACTGTTCAATAACAGCGTGTAATGTGCTTAGCTTAAAACCTGAGCATGGTAGGCATTCAATACATGTTATGGGTCAAAAATAATTTCGCTTCTCCAAATAATTTTTCAAATTTCTATCAAAAAAATTCACTCCAAATAACAGTGGCTTGAAAGTAAAATATGGTTTATCGTTTTTCTTTCCTAATAAAGTTGTAGTATATATAACTTTCACTTCTAAACAAAGCTACAAAATCCACAAACCATCTACTGGCAAGAGGAGCAAACATTTGTCCTCAAGGATAAAGTAAGAAGCTTGGTTGTCAAAATAAAGAAGAGCATGTTAGCTGCTATCACGGAAAAGGTTTCAGGTTCCTTTCCTTGCCATGAAAGGGGTCAAAAGAGTAGAAAAGACAAAGTGAGAGTATCTTAAATCAAATGCCAGTTTCAGCTAAGTTGGGCACACATCTCTGAGATGAGCCACTAACACGATTATCTACTGGATACAGTTGGGGTGGACACAGTGAGGGGCAGCTGGCCCTGGATAAAAAGTAACAGCACCGTGCTCCGGACTCACCCTGGTCACTGGGCCCTACCACCTCTAATCCATTCAGGAGTGCAGGACAGACATTGTTATCCCAATTCACAAATGAAGAAAAGAAGTTTAGAGAGTACACCTGATCATTCAGGACACCCAACTGGTGGGCGCCAGAGTTCCATTCATACCACCGCGGCGAGTGCCCAGCCCACTCTCCCTGCCCGGGTTCCGTTTGCACTGCTGCTGGTGCCCAGCCCGGGTTCCACTCACACTGCCTCGGGTGTCCAGCCCACTCTCCCCGCCCAGGCTCCACTCACACCTCAGCTGGTGCCCAGCCCGCTCTCCCCACCTGGGTTGCGTTTGCCCCGCTGGTGCCCAGCCCGGGTTCCACTCACACCGCCCCAGCCCGCTCTCCCCGCCCGGGCTCCGTTTTCACCGCTGCTGGTGCCCAGCCCGCTCTCCCCTCCCAGCACCGGCTGCTTTTCTTTCAGACACTGACACGGGAACAAGCATCTTTCGGCCACTTTGGAAAGTCATCAGCTGATGGCCATTCCTTTCTCTCTTCCTCCTTTTCTCTCATTTCTCTATAATCTGCTTTTTTCTCTATACCATCTTCAGGCGGACTTCATTCCTCCAGCGCTAATTTACTTATTCCTTCAGCCACTGATGTCTGGTCTTGTGTTCCAACCCTGCAGGAAACTGTCCCCCCTCACACAAGAAAGAATAAAAAATGTCAAGGTAAGGCTTCCAATCAACCTGGGACTGAAGCTGATGGCTCCTGATCACCATCAATTACTCTCCCACACAGTCAACCAACATGTTCCTGGATGCCAGTACTCCCATTACAGACTTGGCTGTTCCACTTCGCAGGAAGGATTACAGCAGGCACAGAGGGTGGAATCCCCTATAGATTCCTGTGCAAATCATGTATCTGTGTAAGAATGCTTCACTGAGTCAATCTGAAAAGGTTGACTTACATATTATAATCAAAAACTACTGAACTTAAAGACTATTTTTGTTCCAAATACTATAGAATGGAACAGAATTAAACAACATAACTTGATTAATATATCTCCTTTTAACTGTAAGATTTAATCAGTGATGATATCCACTCAATACACGGTATCTAACTGGAATTTTAAGTCCTAACTTTGCACCTGGGAATGAGTTGAGTACACCTGTCATGTACCACCGAGTCCTGTAGCCTAAATCACAGGGATCTCCAAGCCACTCTGCTGCACAGAGGCCTCCTCGACAGGCCACTGGACAAGCCACACCCTTCTAAGCAGTGTGCCCCAGCTAATGCCACTGATCCTCATGACAAACTATTATAAGCACTATGATCTGAGTTATCACGCAGGAAGAAATAAAGGCATGGAGAAGTAATTGGCCCAAGATCACACAGCTGGTAAGAAAAGGTAACAGGAAATCAAGGGTTCTGACCCCTCAGCCCGTGTCCACTCCACATCACTGCCCACCACGTACAAGCCCATGAACAGGCAGAGCAGAAACACTGTTCGGGTGTGAACCTACTATTTACCAAGCACCCGCGATACCCCAGCAGAGAGAGCAACAGCATAGAGCAGCCGGGCCCTGAGCTGAAGGAAACTTTTCTTTTTTGAAAGTAGATTTCACAGAGGTTGAAAACAAAGTACCCAATTACAATATGATGTACTCATCTCAAGATAGTGAGATGACCAAAGGGCGGGGGGAGCCTGACACAAAGAACATCTAACTTAAACAACAGACGTGGCTCTTAGAGGCACCAAGCTTATTTGTTTTAAATAGTCACAATATATTTATCTGCCACAGGATTAAGTAAAAGTTTAGACAAGCCTTTTCTTGAGAGTTTGTGGTCATCACTCGGACCACTGTGAAACACTATGTTTTGGGAATGTAGGGTGCAGCTATACAATAAATGCCTTAAAAATTATTTTATTAAACCCTAACTGTGTACATTAAGGCATTTGTGGGGTACAATGTGCTGATTTGATAAACTATGTGGAATGCTTATGTCAAACTGGTTAACATAACCAACACCTCACTTAATTGTTGTGGTAAGACATTTATACTCTACTCTCGATAGTTTTAAAATGCACCACTGCATTGTACACATTAGGTGAGGTCCCACCAAATACCATCCCCCCCTCTGAACCTCCGCCCTCTCCTCCCCTCTCCCACCTCTTCCCTCTTTCTGGACTATAGTTGTGTTTCATCATTCGTATGAATGTGTAGGTGATTCTATATTGGTTTGGGTATATTAGATACTTTTTCTTCCATTCTTGAGATACTTTCCTAAGAAGAATATGTTCCAGCTCCACCCATCCAGGTAAATATAAAATATGTAAAAGCTCCATCTTTTATGGCTGTGTAGCATTCCATGGTATACATATGCCATGATTTGTTTATCCATTCATGAGTCAATGGGCATTTGGGTTCCTTCCATGACTTGGCAATTATGAATTGGACTGCAATAAACATTCTGGTGCAAATGTCTTTACTGTAAAATGGTTTCTGATCATCTGGGTATATACCTAGTGGAGAAACTGCAGGATCAAATGGCAGGTCTACTTCTAGTTTCTCCTCTCCCTCCGGACCTTCCTGCATGTAGCCCTTACCTTGGCAGTCACACCCTCTCCTAATCAATTAAGCTCCAGAAGACAGTTAATCACGAACCACTAAGTTTTACATTGTAAAACAAGGTCCCTTCTGAGTCAAGTGCACTGGATTTATGTCAGCTTATCTCTTTTCCTTAATGTTCATTTAGGTACAATAAAAGGCAGTAGTTTACCATAAAAAGCAAATTCTGCCAGTTTCAAAGTTTCACCCATGCCCAATCCCACTCTCTGTTCACTGTTCCCTGATGCTTTTCTTTTGGGGCATAAAGGTGTGAACAAGCATCCTTCTCAATGCTTGGAAAGAGAGAGAGAGAGGAAATAGTTCAAACAGTGACTCCGAGGGTCCTAACACCTCACTCAGAGCCTACTATGCGCCAACTGTGTGCTAAGAGCTCTGCAGGCACTATCTAATTAATCCTCACAATACCCCTATAAAATACATTATTCTAATATCCATTGTATAAGAAAAACAAGGTCCAAGTTCACACAAAGACTTCCAGAACTAAAACTTGAATCACAGTCTACAAACTACTTCGCTTTCAATCACATGCTTGAGACTAAAAAAATCAAGTATCTTTGGGGCCAAGCAAAGAAAGTCAATGTGTGAAGCGGCTGATATGAGAGAGCTGAGGCTCCCAAGCCTGGCTGAACCACCTGGGGGGCCTGAAAGACTGTTCAGCCCAGATTCCATCCCACATAGACTGTGCTTTTATTAATCCAGGAGCTGACCAGCTGATTCTAACGGGCACTATAGACCGGGAAACACTGTCTACAGATACAGAGAATAGGTGAGGCCCACTTGAAAGCAGTTAAAAAGTGTTTAGCAGTTACATAAACACCGTGCTGCCAAAGATTGCTAGTGCCTCTGCCACCGGTCTGCGACCTTGGACCTACTCCAGTCTGTGACTTTGGACCTACTCCTTAGCATAATTAAGGTGCCAGTATGGGAGATGGATAATTAGATGATAAAAGATAGATAGACAGGCAGACATCGATATTGTTTTTAGCGAGGGGGGGAGGCTCTGACCTTTCTGCATACACCCCACCATCTCCCATTCATCAGGTCCATCTACAGCAAAATGCACTTGGGCTTCTAAGTCACTACTTTCAATGGAGTATCTAGAGTATAACCCATTCTGAAAGGGAAGATGGCCTGAATATGTCACTTAACAGACACATAGCACCATCAATTACAGGTCTAAAGTACCTAAATTTTTTCAGGAGTCATTTTCTTTCAAAGATGTCCACTTGTAATGAACTCTGATCTTAATCCCAGTCAGGTCAAGAGATCCTACCTAGCTAAACAAGGCTTAAGAATGCGGTCTGATCCCTTACAAACCATGTGTGCAGGTGGTTCTTAGAGCTGCTGAGTAAAATGTCATTTGTCATTGGAAAAGAGAAGCAGAAGCTGCATACCACCGGAAAATGTTCTCTAGATGGCCTGCAGATGTGACATCCAAAATAAATGCTAGAGAATTCAACAGTGACTCCATTAAAAAGAACCTTTTACATGCTTGTGAAATAATTCTTCATGGACAACCGCAGTGTGAGTGTTGCAGCTCCACAACCACAATGCAAGAGGAAATGGCAGAAGAGTGAATTAAGAAATGGACTTAATGAACTTTAAACTCATTCAAACTGGAGAGAACACTTTCCTTTCCCACTGCAAAGAAAGAAAACACAGCATTTTAACCATCCTATACGACCCTTTCCCACCTCTCTCCCCCACCGCTACCACCAAAAGAACTCAAATCAGATGAGCAAAGAAATTGAGGTGCACTTTCAAAATGGCATACTGCAAATAAAGGCTCTGGTTCAGAATTCAGGGTCTCGGTCAACAAATTCCAGCACAGGCAGTGGAGGCAAAGGTGCTGCTTGGATAAAGTATTTTGTTGTTGGTTTGTTTGGTTTTCAAAAAGCTGAGACACAGAAGCATAGCCTAAGAAAACAGACCAAAAAAGTGCCAGGGATTAATTTTGTCACCATCCTTCAGAATGATTTCTGTTTGCTGTCTGAGTAAGTATTGATTCTCCTTGTGAGTGTTGGCCCATTGTGGTTCTGAAGCCATAAGGGTGAAAACGACAGTCCCTGCTGACCCTAAACTATGAAACCCAGGCACACAGCCTCATGTAGTCCACTACGCACGGCTCTTCCAGCCACATTCCTGAAAACCCAGACCTGCCACACCATCAGTCTTACCGGCTGAACTTCACAGGGAAGCTGCCGGTATCTTCCAAATAAACAAGCACATACGTAAATATCCATCCTTATACTAATAACTCATGGGCAAATCTCAACAAGTTTAAAGAAAACTTTTCTGAACCTCAGAGTGTTACCAAAACCGGTCTTCCCATTACACCAAGTCAAGTCACATATTTTTATTGCCTGTGGCTAAGGCAGCGTCAGTAAGCTAAAAATACTTTTTTTCTAAGTTGGGAAGAGCAAATAAGAGCAAGCAATCAGCTGTGTATCATTTTCTCTCATTTTTTTTTTTACTAAAAACACTAAGAATAGCATCTGCTTTATATTTGTATGTGCATACACAAGCAGAAACATCTCTTCAGCTTGTATCTGCCCAGTACTACGAAATAAGCTATATTTGCATTATCAGCAAAAACTGTCAACATTTCACTAACAGCTTTTTATGGTAAGTTTTTTCGCTGGGGAGAGAGCTGCATATGTGTTGAAAACTAACCACAAGTACAAGTAAAAGCTTTCAAATACTACGTATAACACGACTGTGTCCCTAACATAACAAGACCACATGGTGCTTACTTTCAGCCCTGCATCATCTATGTTTCTGAAATTTACATTACATGAGATTCTAAAATAAAAGGACATAAGCTTTTACGGTCGCCCACAGGTTGCTCAAGTTCGCTGTGTTTGGCAAAGCAAAAAATGGAGTTTCTCCTCCTTGACTTCCCCAGGGTAACTGCAAATTACACACACACACAGAGCTCTGTGAGGAACTAAAAGCTGTCCAGGAAGACAAGTAAACCTTTTTTTAAAAAAAATTAAAACACCTGCAAGATGGTGAACAATGAAGCACTATGGAGTTTCCCAACACATGCGCACCTCTGGAGTCACCCCATTAAACCAACTGAAAAGGACTAAGAAGCTTCCAGATCTAATTTCCATTCCATTGGGCCATTAGTTTGGGCTACTGGATCATGGCTTAATTTTTCCTTGAGAAATAGCACAGTTTGAGAAATCTCTGCCAAACTCCGTATTTTTTAGGAGAATGATAAAATGACCGCGGGCCTCGGGATCGGTTGGCAGAAGCGGCGGAGGGAGGGCTGCTATTTTTCCCGAATTGCAGCTGGGCCTTTGACAAGTGCTCGGGTGAAGGACTTGGTGCACACTCCTCCCACCAACGCCCAGCGGGACGCGGGGCTGGAGCTGCAGATTTCAGACCCAACTGCAGGAGGAAGCCGGAGGGTGGGAATGTCATCAGCGCCCCTGACACTCGGGACGCGGGTGGGGGTCGGCAGTTCTATAGGGTTCACCTCTGAGGTCCCTGAAGGTCAGAGGTAGCACTCACAGTGCCAAGGGCTCACCAAAGCCACTTTTCCAGCCCGGGCGGAGGCGCAGGGAGAAGTTGGTGACCGGCTGCGCGCGGCGGGCGGACTGTACCTTGCAACTGGGCGGAGAGGGACTCCTGGTGCTGCTGGTACTTGAGCGCCACCGCCTCGGCTTTCCGCAGCTGCGTCTGCAGCTCGTAGTACAGCATCGCGCCGTAGAGGAAGCCGAACACCACGGTCAGCAGCAGCAGCGTCTGGAAGATCCGCTTCTGCTTTCGGGAGCACATCCCGTTCCCCATAGTCCCGCCTGGACCCGCGCCGCGGTCGTCCGCGCGTCTCCTCCCGCCTGGGCCCGCGCGAGCGCCTCAGCAGCGGCCGCCGCAGGAGGTGGCTGGACTCAGCATGGAGAGGCGACGCGAGACACAAAAGCCGGGCCGGAGGGGAAGTGGCTCCCGCTCAGCCGCCGCGCGCCGCGGGGCGCGCAGCCATCGACGCCGCCCGGGCAGCGGCCGCCAAACTTAGCCGAGGCTCGCTCCCCGCGAGTGCCGGAGCCCGCGAGGGGCCCCTCCGCATACTTCTGAGCCCGCTGCCCTAGCGCCGGTCCCCGGACGCCGCCTACCTTTTTCCCTCCACCCTACTTTTCGGCCCCGCTGTCCCCCGCAGCTCTTGGACTCCCTCCCCGGCCGCTCCCCCTGCACGACTTTGTTGCCGCCTAAAGGAGGGAGTGCGCGCCCAACAAAGGGACCCGGACTCCGGGCGAGCCGCCCGCGCGCGGCCCGCCTGCTTAGTGGGTGGCTGGGGGCTAGTGGCCCCGGCTGGTTCGGGGGATCCGCGGGCCAGTGTCACTGATGGGGCTGCTCGAGCCTCGGCCGCCGCCACCTCCCACCCAACTTACGTGTCACCCACGGCCCCGCTATTCTGGCCAACGGGATTCCGGGAGGAAGTCCCACTCGGGCTCCCTGCTCATTGGGCCCGTCTGAGCTGCGGCTCCCTCCCTTCGGGGAGGAAGTGCCGGGCTCGATTGGACGCCCGCTTTGTCCGTCCGACCCCAGGGCCGCGCCTTCCCTCGCAGCGCCGGGGCAGACTGGGGGCTCCGTGGGCAGCGCGGCCGCCTGGCACCGGAGTGAGCCCACGTGGAGTCAGAGCGGGTGGGAAGTGACGGGGGGGCGAGGGGCGGGCAGCTTGGGGTGGACCTGGACGCGTCCCAACCCAGGCGGTTGAGGTGCGTTGTGCGCGTGTTTGTTTGTGATGCGGCCCTCGGAACGCACGTGGACAGAGAACTACAATGTGTGTATGTACGAAAGCGTGGCCGGCACCCGCCCGTGCACTTCGCTACGCGCGCTTTCCCTATCCACGGGACGCGTGCGGCGGGCACACGCGGGAGCTGCACAGCTCAAGCGTCGCAGCCTGCGGGACTTGCCAGGTGGACCACTGTACCCCACTCAGTGTAACTGTCCCGATGCCAGTGTGCCCACAAGTGGGCGGCGCAAGGGGGGTTGAAGCGCGCTCGACCTAATGTTCAGCCGTCCACGTGGGCTGGAGGAATCAGCTTGCCCTTGGCGGAAAAAAGAAAGAAATGATCCGACACCCCCCCTCCCGCAAATAGAATAAAAACAAATTTTACAGGCTGAAATGAGTATGTACTCGTTTTGTCATATGTATTAGTTTTATTGGGGGCAAAAACACATCAGTAACATTTCAAGATTACATTTTCAAGGCCAAAAAAGTCACCCTATGTAAAAAATCAGTACAAGGAAAGTAATAACCAAGAACCTCTTCAAAGCAATTTGTACTGCATTGGTTCTGTGTACTTGGGGGAGGGGATGGAGGTTATGTGTAAATGATTAGTTTGTTTCTGCTATTGACCTAAATTTCAAGGAAAGTAAATTTTTTCTCAAAAGCCTCAATAGTGTGGTGGAATTATTTACATACAGCGCAGTTTTTTATGATATTCTAAGTAGATGTTAGTTGTCACCGTCAGTAATGGGCAAAATGAGGGGGGTAGACCAGCCAGGCCAGACACAATGTAAAGATAGTGCCTGGTGCACAATTTTTCGAGGAGGACTGAAGTTATAAAGTCACTAACGCCATAAAATTTAGCAAATTTACACTCAAGCTAGCCTGTGAGATTTATGCCACTGTAAATTTTAGGTGTGTCTGGAATGTGCTTTACCTTAATAAGTAATAACTTACACTACATTTCAAACTGCTTTCATTTACAAATATGTATTACAACCAGGGTATTAAACTTGGTAAAGAAACCAAAGTTTATCAAAGTTACTGTGATAAACTAGGACCTTTGGGGCCTTGCAGAAAGCTAACTGCTCAGTGAGATGAGAATCCAGATCAGAATCATGCTCTATCACTTTCTCATTGGTTTTTTAGAAACTCTCTGTCCATATAAACAAGTTACATTAAGAAGTTGTACGGTCCATGAAAATGAGAAACTAATTTTTAAAAGAAAGCAAGTTTTTTTTCTTTTAAGTAAGTTTTGGAGTAAGTGAGTAAGTTTTGGAGTTCTGTTGTGTAAGGGCTACATAACCTTCCTTGCTATTTCAGTCTTCCTTTGAGAAGTTGAGACAGTGAAATTACTGGGGTCAGAACTCATAACTACAAAAACATCATTGTCAGTGTAAAATTTGCTAAAAACTCTTCTCCCCCAAATACTACCCCAACTGCACTGGAGAAAATAAATTTTAGAGCAAGAATCCTGACCTACACTCGAGTAAAATATTACTTTAGAAAAGAAAAAGAAATTGTAAAGAAGGCTGGAGAATTATTGCTCATATATTATACACTATACAGTATTCACATGTATTTTAGGATCTTTGGGAAATTCTTACTCTTCCTGAATCTATGATTACCCATTTTAAACCTCTGATTTCTTTGTATCTGATGCCAGACTCCAAAGGTATTCTTTGCCTGAAGCTGCTGGCTGACTCGACAGAATATAATAAATGTAGGCCATAAAACACAACTCAATATTTTAGTCATAAAATTTGAAAGAGAGCAAAAACTATTACCTGAACTTATCCATTATTTCAAATTCAGGAAGGGTATGTGAAGTACATAAAATCACTAATGGCGATGTCTTTATAATATTGCATTTCAAGGTGAAGTATGCTGCTGGTTTCTTGAAAGTATCAGTATAGAGCTTCTGAGCAGCCAAAATGAGGAAGCTCTCCAGGGCCTGGAGAACTAAATTTACATAACGTTGCCTTTGGGCAGACATTGTAATATATGAACTACTTATACTGGTCTTGGAAGGTCTGTTGTTTGTTCTATTTTATTTTATTATTTTTAAAATAGTATAGAATCATATTCCTATATGCCGTCTATTGAAATACATATATGATTAAAATCGTAAATCCTGAGAAAATGTTACCAATTTACTAATAGTATTTATTTGTAAGACAGGAAGAAATTAAAGAGGCTCAAAGTCAACGTTTGAGACGGGCTAAGGTAACATTGGAAACCTGGGCATTCTCTCCAACTTAAGTGAATTTGTCACACTCGTCAAATTTATTCATTTTTAAAATAGAAGGCAAGAAATATAAGGGTTAGAGAGACAGCTGATGTCTAATTGATAAAAATGAGTTGGTTCTAATTTAACAATGCTTAAGATCCTAGAGTAAATAATTATCATTTTCAGAAATATTTTATTCAGACTTCATTACTACAAATGGAACTCAGTATTTTTTAATTTGTAAGAGAAATAAGCACCTAAGAATACATGGAATAACACAATTCAGAAGTCTTTTCAGTCTTAATAAACCACATCTTAAAACTTTTCTTGTGACAATTACAGAAATTATCCTCTACCCTCCGTCAGGTCCTCACTCTCCGTCACTGTGCCCTTTGCCATCCCTCCTGTTGGCTGGCATCTGATTACCACACTTGTTTTCTTGCTTGCCACGTCTACCGGTCTGGAAGGGCAAAGGAAGATTCATCCAAGGCGGATTTTGTGAGAGAGATTTTCAGAAGATTCCGTCAGTGACCTGATAGAAATTGTTAACAGATTAACAACGTATGAAAAAGGCCTGTGGCTGACAGCATAACAGAGTAATTGGACCCACCCCTCCCACCCTGGGGCCTTCCTTGCATGGTCTAGACACGACTAAGTTGTCACCTGTGCAACTTTCAACTATTTAAGGAGTGAGAGGAGGGCAAAGGGAGGACACGGTTAGTTCTTGTTTGTAAAATGCTTTCAGTGAGGGAAACGTCATCATAAACATCACCAATAAATACCTTTGGAAAATAGACTCCTTTTGATAACAGAGGAAGTCAGGTAGAAAGCCCTCCTTGCTGCAAGATGCGTAGCTAGAAGCAGGAACTACCATTTCAACCCCCTTTAACAATATTCTAAAGCAAGACCTGTAGCATACCCTGTAGAATACCCAAATTCTAAGGCAGCACACAAGATTAGCATGAATGTTCATGAACCTTAATGTTTATATAGCTACCACGTAATGAACTAACTAGCATATTAGTTTAAGAAAAAGTTTAGTTTCGTAGAATGTTAGAATGAATGGAAAGGAACCATATGTGAACCTCAGAAGTGAAGTAAAAATTCCCAAATCTTCCTAAGACTCTTCCCTCTTCACCATCTCACTGTCTTTGGTAACTCAGAAGCTTCAGATGAGCTGAGAGACCATGGAGAAAAATCAGTGGCCAGTAAAATATGGCATTTTTAACATCCTCTAACCAAATTTTAGATTCCTTTGGTAAAAGACATACTTAGTTTACCCATGATAATTTTATACAATTGGTATTAAAATTTTAGTATGTTGTAGATATAGTAATTCTTCACTGTCACGCGACGTGGCTGGTCCTATTTATGGTGTCCAAGGCCAAGTCCTGGGTTAGAAATTCAACAATTTTAGAACTATTATATTCCCAACAGAAATCATAACATCCTTCGTAACACTTTCCATACTATAATTTCCAGGAATATTTTCAGGTGAAACAAAGGGATTACTAATATTTTTACTTAGAAATAAAGTATAGGGCGGTGCCTATGGCTCAAGCAGTAGGTATAGGAAAAAAAAAAAAAGAAATAAGGTATAGCAAATTTTTAAGTAAAAGATAAGAATCTTAATCTTCGCAGCATTAAATGCATCTCACATTGAAATTGTGAGATAGAGATATTTGCCTTGGCTTGCTGTGCTCATGTTCATTCCACTCTCCACATCAGTTCTTCAACTCTTGGCCTCCAGTATTTTAGTAATCCCCTTTGGTGTCCTGGAATTCTGAACTATGGGCCCTCTCCCAGCCTCCGGCCCCTGTCCTCTCTCTCATACACACACACACACACACACACACGGACACACACGCATGCTGGACTTCCCTGCTTGGAGACAAAGTGAGCCAGTCTCTGCAAAACACCCATGAGGTCACTTCCTCTCCTTCGTGTAACTACCGATTTTGTTGTGCATAATGTGCTCCCATGTATATTTTGTGCCCATGTTTCTGGCCCAAACTTCCAGGAAAAAAAATCTTTCATTTTAATTTAAAAATATATATTTTTAGAGACAGAGTCTTACTTTTTCACTCTCAGTAGAGTGCTGTGGCATCGCATCTCACAGCAACCTCCAACTCCTGGGCTTAGGCAATTCTCTTGCCTCAATGCCCAGCTATTTTTTTGTTGCAGTTTGGCCATGGCGGGGTTCAAACCTGCCACCTCTGTATATGGGGCTGGTGCCCTACCCACTGAGCCGCAGGCGTCGCCCTCATTTTAATTTTTTAAAAGAGGGTGGAAGTGGCCATGTAGTGGCACCTTCTCTCACAAGAGGCAGGAGGTGCAGAGCTGGCTGCTAGGGGGAAGCCGGGAGCAGGTCCTCGGAGCAGGGAAGAGTGTTCCACACAACCTGAGTGTCTGACCTCCCACACTGTCCCTGCTGGGCCCACCCTCATTTCCCATCCTACCCATGTCTGTTGGTAGAAAATTGGTCACAGCTGCTGTGCTGAGAACCCAGCGGGTTTATATCCCCAGAAGCTGGTGTGAGGGGCTGGACCGGCCCTGCCTGTCCTTGGCTCTGGACGGCAACTCCTGCTCTTTCCAGGATGCCCTGTCTCACAAAGCGGGGCCTATCCTGACGCCCCCAACATAACACGTAGCAGGAGCCTTCCTGATGGTGCCCCGTGAAGTGCTCTGTGCTTACATTTCTGTTTGGTGACTAATCCGTGACCTCCCTGAGCCATCCAGACATTGGGCACTCAGTAACATCAGAACGAATGACACCAGCCTTTCCCAAAC
>CAUYQV010094819.1:0-13543 GCA_963574575.1 Galagoides demidoff
TTTGATCCTGCAATTCCTCTTCTGGGTGTATATCCAAAGGACCAAAAATCATTTGGCAATAAAGATATTTGCACCAGATTGTTCATTGCAGTTCAATTCGTAATTGCCAAGTCATGGAAGAAGCGCAAGTGCACATCAACCCATGAATGGATTAATAAATTGTGGTGGAGTTGGAGCAAGATGGTGGAGGGGATGCATCCCTGGGTCAACTCTCCTGGTGGTTTCAGGCGAGAGTCAGGGGGCTGGATCTTTTCCTGCGTGAAGTGCTGGCATGGATAAGCAGTGCAGGGTGTGCAGCAAGGAGGTGAATTGCTGGATTGAAAGTATAGCCCAGAACTACAGTGTCTGCCAGAAAAAAAACTCAGGGCAGCAGCTGAAGTGGCGCCAGCTGTGACCTGTGGCAGCTGCGACTGCAGCGCCAGGTCTGTGGCTGGCGCCCTGAGAGGCAGAAACCAATCCCTCCCCTACAAAGGACTTCTGTACCCAATTTATGGGGAGTTTGTGTGTTTCACGGTGAGCGTGGTGAGGTGCCTAGCGGAATTTGGCAGCCAGAAATGGGAGCCATTTGGACCTGGTCTGGGGCATCAGGGATCTAGGCAATCAGACAGAAACTTGAGGGAAAGGAACTCTGCTTAGGAACCGATCCATCCTATAATTTTGGAAGTCTGTGTGCAGCTGCACTGACGTGGCGACCCCCAGGGGGAATCGGTTCCCTTCCTACAAACACCAAAAAGTCTTTTGTGTGCACCACGGAGGTGGCGGGAACTAGAAGTAACCGGCCCCTCGCCCATCAGAAACAGACTGAATGCAGTGGGTGCAAAAAGCACCCAGCACTTTTCCCTCGGACCACAACAATTTTCTGTCCGAGGGGAAACTAGGAGTTGAGTGGAAAATCTGGCGAAGTGTGGACTTGTGTGCCAAGGAAAGATAGGAGTGGGCAGCCAGCCAGGAACCAGATGTAAGGTAAAACTCCAAAAATGGCGACTCCATAACACCTCTCCCAGAAGCAAGGAGAGCTCAGTCTGACCTGCAGCCAGGCATCTGGCATCTGAAGCTAATCCAAGACGTCCAACACTTTGCAGGAATTGTTGTAGGGAGAATCTGTGCAACCTGCCAGCAAAGATTCTCTTTTTTTCCTTTTCTTTTTTTGGTTTTAGCCTGGGAACCAGTCACAGTGCCACCTGCTGTCTAGAAAGTATATTGCAGCATAACTATATTTCCACTAAACTGGAACCTCACCACATTTATAAAGGGGTTTGTTTGTATATATTCAAAAGAACAGTATTTTTCTTAGTGGTGCCCTCCTTGTCTTTTTTTTAAATTTTCTTTATTCTTTGTTTGTTTTGCTATTCGTTTTCTCTATCATTTTACAATCACCATTTTTGTGGTTAACTTTTATTACTATTTTTTTTTTTTTGTCTGTTTGTTGGTTGGTATGTCTTTTGTTTTGTTTTCTTTTTTGTCTGGTTGTTTACTTGTTTCTGAGTGTCTGGACATCGGTCTGCTTGTGTGTTTGGCAGCATTTTAGTCTGTTTATTTGTCTGCTTCGTTTCAATGTGTTTTGTCCTTTGCTAAATCCTTGGGTTGGCTCTATTCCCTAATTCCAATTTTCACATTCAATAAGAATATGGAGTTCCAGGGGATGAGAGATGACTGGAACTAGCTTTCAACGTAAACTTCAGTTCAGGGGGAGAGACAACCACCAGAAGAAGCCAACGAAACTGAAGGTGGGGAGCTGAGCTGAGAGAAGAGATAGATAAATGCACATCTTCCCACCGACGCAAAACACAACTTCAAGAAAACAAATTCCAGGTTTAGATTGAGCCCAAGCAGAATATTCTCCAGCTCCCATTGAGTGCCTGAGGCAGATAGGCTTCAACTATCTCTGCCGGCTGGTGACAAAGAGTGGTCACCAAGTGAAGAAAGCATTGACATACTTGGACTCTGGCAGGCACAAAACCCTGACAAACTCATTGACTTTACCTGGACTCTGGTAGGAACAAATCTCCGACATACTTGCCTACTGGACAGGCCTGGGTCACAGAGTCTGGGTTAACAGAGACTGGTAGTGGGGTTACCAGAGACTGAGGTTACCATTGTCTGGTGGCGAAGGACGAGTAAGGAGGGGAAAGAGACATCAGCCTCCTTACTCCAAATTGTCTACTGAACGGGCCTTTCTGAATCCTCAGAGCATCAGAACGAGCCAGACTTCTACGACCAGTAGACTCCTATTATCTAGTTGCTAGAGACCTTGTGATCTTTCCAACCAGAGAGTGGGTACTGATCGGATCAATAGGTTTGGAACTCTTGATTTGGGCAAATTAACTGGTGGTAGAGGCAGAATCTCTGATGCTCTCTGGATTTTCTCAGGCCTAAATTGTCTTCAGTTGGAATATTCTCCAGCTGTCACTGAGTGCCTGAGACAGTCAAGCCCCAGTTCCCTTTGCTGCCGGTGGTCAAAGAGCAGCAACTGTGTGGAGCTGGCACTGGCTATACTTTGATTTTCGCAGACACAAAGCCCTGCCACATTCGCATATTGGGCAACTGGGGCACAGCCCTGTGGGGGCTCCAGTGACTGGGTGTGACGAAGGTACAAGATGGGGTAGGAGGCATCAACCTCCCTAGAATTTGCTGGGTAGTGCCTCCTGACCCCACAAAATAACAGAGTGAGTCATACCTGAGCTGCCAGAAGACCCCTGCTGTACAGTTGCCAGAGACCTCTTGAACTTGTGTTGACTGGGACACTTGACTTAGATCACTTGAACCAGGCCAATCACCTGAGAACTATCTAAAGTGATACCCTGGGGGTGTGGCTGAGGGAAGGTGTGGTTTTCCTTTCCCAACTGTCACCAGCAAGGGGAGGGGTGACTTAATCGCCAATATTTCTCTACAGCCAAGATCTTAACACAGAGTAATTGATTTTCTAAGGTAGAACAGAGACCTGCTGAAAATAAGATAGAGACCCACAGGTCCCCATGCCCTCAGACTGTAGCATTATACAAATCCCTGGCAAAGCTCTAGGGGAAAAGGTGCAGGCACCAGTCCCAGCCTTTGCCCAAAAAGGCTAGTAAAATGCTACACCTGGAGTCCCCAACCCAACTTCCTCTTACCTGCTCACCTAGCCAAATGGAGTAAATCCAGCATGGGGAGGAGTCAGCGGATAAACTCCGGTAGTACAAATAATCAGAGTAGATCAACCCCCCCCACACACAACAAGGAAGGATGTGACAGAGGCATCTGAAGATCCAACCCATAAACAGATGGCTATGATGACAGACATCGAGTTCAGAATGTGGATAGTAAATAAGATTAATAGAATGGAAGAAAGGTAAGAGCTAGAACTTCAAGAAATTATTATTCAAATGTCTCAAGAAATTATTCAAAAGATGTCTCAACAAATTATTTAAAAGATGACTCAAGAATTCAACAATTTCAAAGATAAAATGATCAAAGGTCTTGAAACTTTGAGGAAAAAATTCATAGCCCTCAAAGATTTGAAAAATACAGTTGAATCTTTTCATAACAGAGTGAAACAGGCTGAAGAAAGGATCTCTCACATTGAAGACAAAGCTTTTGAACTAACCCAAGAGCACAAAGATGAAAAGAAATGGAAAGCAAAAACGGATCTATCTCTCAGAGAGCTCTGGGATAATTTAAAGAAAACTAATATTCACCTTATAGTAATCCATGAAAGTGACGAAGCTGCCTCACAAAACACAGAGGCTCTTCTTCATGAAATTTTGAATGAGAATTTTCCAGATATGCTAAGAGATTCTGAAATTCGGATAGCAGATAGTTTCAGAAACCCAGCAAGACTCAACCCAAACAAGACATCCCCCACGCACGTCATAAATACCTTCACTAAAGTTAATATGAAAGAGAAAATTCAGAAAGCAGTTAGACACAAGAAAACCATAACCTACAAAGGAAAGAGTATTAGAATGACTGCAGATCTTCCTGGTGAAATCTTTCAGGCTAGAAGAGGATAGGCAGCAACTTTTAATCTCCTAAAACAAAACAACTTCCAACCCAGGATCCTGTATCCAACTAAACTGAGTTTCATCTATGATGGAGAAATTAAATACTTTAATGACATCCACATGTTGAGGAAATTTGCCATAACTAAACCACCTCTGCAGGAAATTCTCAAAACTATCCTCCATAATGACCATTGCAATCCCCAACTACAAAAGTAAACTCACCCAGAAACTTTTGATCAAACTCCAACCTCCACAGTGGTGAAAGGATTAAAAATGTCCACTGGACTTTCAAACAATTCGAGGACCAATATCTCTCTAGGTCTTTCAATAATTTCAATCAATGTGACTGACCTACACTGCTCTTTAAAGAGGCACAGATTGGCTGATTAGATACAGAAACTCAGACCACACATCTGTTGTATACAAGAATCTCATCTTACCTTATAAGATAAATAGAGACTCAGGGTGAAGGGATGGTCATGTATATTCCAAGCAAATGGAAACCAGAAAAAAGCAGGTGTTGCAATTTTATTCACAGATACTTTAGGGTTTAAGCCAACAAAAATAAGCAAAGATCAGGATGGCCATTTTATATTTGTCAAGGGTAATACTCAAGATGATGAGATTTCAATTATCAATATTTATGCACCCAACCAGAATGCACCTCAATTTATAAGAGATACTCTAACAGGCATGAGTAACTTGATCTCTCCCAGCTCTATCATAGTCAGAGATTTTAACACTCCTTTGGCAGTGTCGGATGGATCCTCCAATTAGAAGCTTAGCAAGGAAATTTTAGATTTAAATCTAACTATTCATCTTTAGGACCTAACTGACATCTACAGAACATTTCTTTTTTGTTGTTGTTGAGATGGAGCCTCAGGCTGTCCCCCTGGGTAGAGTGCCATGGCATCACAGCTCACAGCAAACTCCAACTCCTGGGCTCAAGCGAGTCTCCTGCCTCTGTCTCCCAAGTAGCTGGGACCACAGGCGCCTGCCACAACGCCTGGCCATTTTTTGGTTGCAGCCGTCAATGTTGTTGGCGGGCCCGGGCTGGGGATTCAAACCTGCCACCTTAGGTGTACATGGCTGGTGCCTTAGCTGATTGAGCCATAGGCACCGAGCCATACAGAACATTTCATCCAAAGAAAGCTGAATACACATTTTACTCTTCAGTCCATGGAACATACTCCAAAATTGACCACATCTTAGGCCATAAGTCTAACTTATGTAAATTTAAAAGAATAGAAATGATTCCATGCATCTTCTCAGACCATCATGGAATAAAAGTTGAACTCAGTAAGAACAGCAATCTGCAGTCTCATACAAAAACATGGAAGCTAAATTACCTTATGCTAAATGACAGATGGGTCAAAGACGGGATCAAAAAGGAAATTACCAAATTTTTGGAACAAAATGACAATGAAGACATGAGTTGTCAGAACCTCTGTGATACTGCAAAGGCAGTCCTAAGAGGGAAATTTTTGGCTCTGCAAGCATTCCTCAAGAGAATGGAAAGAGAGGAAGTTACCAATTTCATGGGACACCTCAAGCAACTGGAAAAGGAAGAACAGTTGAATCCCAAACACAGCAGAAGAAAAGAAATAACCAAAATTAGAGCAGAATTAAATGAAATTGAAAAAAAAAGGATTATAGAACAGATCGATGAATCAAAAAGTTGGTTTTTTGAAAAGGTTAATAAAATAGATAAACCTTTGGCCAACCTAACCAAGCAAAAAAAGAGTAAAATCTCTAATCTCATCAATAAGAAATGGTAAAGATGAAATAACAACAGACCCCCTAGAAATTCAAAAAATCCTCAATGAATATTACAAGAAACTTTATTCCCAGAAATATGAAAATCTGAAAGAAAACAACTAATACTTGGAAGCCTGCCAACTCCCAAAACTTAGCCAGAATGAAGTGTAAATGTTGAACAGGCCTATATCAAGTTCTGAAATCTCCCCCAAAAGAAAACCAGAAGGCTTCACGTCAGAATTCTACCAAACCTTTAAAGAGGAACTAGTACCTATATTGTTCAAACTTTTCCAAAATATTGAAAAAGAAGGAATACTACCCAACACATTCTATGAAGCAAACATCACCTTGATACCCAAACCCAGAGAAGACCCAATGAGAAAAGAAAATTATAGACCAATATCACTAATGAATATTGATGCAAAAATATTCAACAAGATTCTAACAAACAGAATCCAGCAAAACATCAAAAATATTATACACCACAACCAAGTGGGTTTTATCCCAGGTACTCAAGGATGGTTCAACATACATAAATCTGTAAATGTAACCCATCATTTAAACAAGTCAAAAAACAAAGACCATATGATTCTCTCAATTCATGCAGAAAAAGCTTTTGATAATGTCCAACATCCGTTCATGATCAGAGCGCTTAAGAAAATTGGCATAGAAGGGGCATTTCTCAAGCTGATAGAGGCCATGTACAGCAAACCCACAGCCAATATTGTAATCAATGGAGTTAAATTGAAATAATTTCCCCTGAGATCAGGAACCAGGCAAGGTTGCCCATTGGCCCCATTGCTATTTAGCATTGTAATGGAAGTTCTAGCTTTTGCAATTCGGGAAGAAAAGGCAATTAAGGGTATCCATATAGGAGCAGAGATTAAACTTTCACTTTTCGCAGATGATATGATTGTATAACTGGAAAACACCAGGGCTTCAGCTAAAAAAAACTCTTAGAAGTGATCAAGGAATACAGTGGCATATCAGGATACAAAATAAAGACTCATAAATCTGTAGCCTTTATGTATACCAACAGCTGCCAAGCTGAAAAAACAGTCAAGGACTCTATCCCGTTTAAAGTAGTGCCAAAGAAGATGAAATATTTGGGAGTTTAAGTACCAAAGGATGTGAAAGATCTCTATAAAGAGAACTATGAAACTCTAAGAAACAAAACAGCTGGAAAATGTTAACAACTGGAAAAATATACCATACTCATGGCTAGGAAGAATCAACATTGTTAAAATGTCCATATTACCCAAAGCAATATACAATTTTAATGCAATCCCCATTAAATCCCCACTGTCATACTTTAAAAATCTTGAGAAAATAATACTTCGTTTTATATGGAATCAGAAAAAAACCTCAAATAGCCAAGACATTACTCAGGACTAAAAACAAAGCAGGAGGAATCATGCTACCAGACCTCAGACTATACTATAAATTGATAGTGCTTAAAACAGCATGGTATTGGCACAAAAACAGAGAGAAGGATGTATGGAACAGAATAGAAAGCCAACAGATCAATCCAGCTGCCTACCGTTACCTCATCTCTGACAAACCAATTAAAAACATCAAGTGGGGAAAAGATTCCCTATTTAACAAATGGTGCTGGGTGAGGTGGCTGGCAACTCGTAGAAGACTGAAACTGGACCCACACCTTTCACCATTAACTAAGATAGATTCTCTCTACGTTAAGGACTTAAACTTAAGACATGAAAACATAAAAATACTAGAAGAAAGTACAGGGAAAACACTTGAAGTAATTGGCGTGTGTGAATTTTTTATGAGATGGACCCCACGGGCAATTGAAGCAGCATCAAAAATACATTACTGGGACCTGATCATACTAAAGAGCTTCTGCACAGCCAAGGACACAGTAAGTAAAGCATGCAGACAGCCCTCAGAGTGGGACAAAATATTTGTAGGCTATGTCTCTGACAAAGGTTTAATAACCAGAATCCATAGAGAACTCAAACGCATTAGCAAAAAAAAAAAAAAAAAACAAGTGATCCCATCGCAGGGTGGGCAAAGGACTTGAAGAGGAATTTCACCAAAGAAGATAGGCATGCGGCCTATAGATATTAGACATATGAAAAAATGCTCTCCATCCTTAATCATTAGAGAAATGCAAATCAAAACTACTTTGAGATATCACCTAACTCCAGTAAGATCAGCCTATATCATAAAATCCCCAAACCAGAGATGTTGACGTGGATGTGGAGAAAAGTGAACACTTCTGCACTGCTGGTGGGAATGCAAACTAATACGTTTCTTTTGGAAAGACGTCTGGAGAACACTTAGAGAACTAAAAATTGACCTGCCATTTGATCCTACAATTCCTTTATTAGGTATATACCCAGAACATCAAAAATCACATTACAATAAAGATATTTGTATCAGAATGTTTATTGCAGCCCAGTTCATAACTACCAGGTCATGGAAGAAGCCCAAGTGCCCATCGATCCATGAATGGATCAATAAACTGTGGTATATGTACACCATGGGATACTATGCAGCCCTAAAGAAAGATGGAGACTTTACCTCCTTCATGTTTACATGAGGGATGGAACTGGAAAGTGTTCTTCTTAGCAAAGTATCACAAGAATGGAAGAAAAATTATCCAATGTACACAGCCCTATTATGAAACTAATTTATAGTTCTCAAATTAAAGCTACAACCTAATTCTAGCCTCAGAATATGGGGAGGGGGTGGGGGGAGGGGAGAAGGGTGGATGAGTGTTGGGAGGGTGACTTGAAAGATCACCTATATGGTCTGTCTAACAAGGGTACAAGTGAACTTTTCTAGAACTAGAGTATGAATGTTTTGACACAGTAACTAAGTAAATGACACAAAGTCTATGTTAACCAGTTTGATGAGAATATTTCAAATTGTATGTGAAAACACTACACTGTACCCCATGTTTGCATTAACATATATAGCTATCACTTAATTAATAAAATAAAATAAAATAAGTAAATTGTGGTATATGTATACCATGGAATACTGTGCAGCATTAAAGAAAATGAAGACTTTATCTCTTTTATGTTTACATGGATGGATCTGGAAAATATTCTTCTTAGTAAAGTATCTCAGGAATGGGAAAAAATATCCAATGTACTCAGTACTACTGTGAAACCAATTTACAATCACTCACACATGCATATGAAAAATGAAACAAAACTATAGCCTAGGATGAAGGAGAGAAGGGGAGAGACAGGGGAAGGGAGGGGGTGGGTCAATAGTGGGAGAGTTGGTAGGGGACCACACCTATGTAGCATATTGCAAGTACAAGTTGGATCTATCAGGTGTAGAACACAAATGTCTTAATGCTGTAATTGGGTAATTGAGGTGAAGGCTATGTTGTTTAGTAGGATGTAAGCACTCTAAATTTTACTAATAATCAACACTTTGAATCCCCCTCCCCCAAAAAAAGCAATACTGTCGAGCTGTGCAACTACTCACAAACTCAACTCCAAACAGAAATTCAGTGCACCATTGTCAAAAGCAGATAACAGTTTGGTGTACTCTACCCTCATAAACTCTCATCAACCAGTCTTGTGTGGTAGTGATTCCAGTTAGGCAGGGGAAGTTAGAACTAGCGTAGCAATGAGAAATTTAGCCCTTGTGGCTCAGTAATGTTCTAATTGTGTTGGTCAATTTGGGAGGTTTATTTTGTTGAAACTTATTTTATTCTTTGGTATTTTAAAACGTGTTCATTTTTAAAATGAAATAAAAATGCAAAAGACAAACAAAAATAATAAAAGTGTTACCAGAATGTCTGTCTTCAGTAGGTCCTTGGTCTTGGGAATTTGAAGAATGAACCCACAGACCACAGATTAGTAGTAAGATATGATTTATTAGCCAGAAAGGAATACAGAAGGAGTAAAAATCACCAGGGTTTCTGGTAAAGGGAAAGACCCAAGTCAGAAGTCTCTGCACGGTTTCTTTGTCTAGGGGTATATATATAGTCTTGAGAATTACATTTGGGCAGGCCTTGGTAGGTGGAAAAACACCTTTTCAAAGTTAACAAAAGAATAGATACCATCCCTTCTGCTCAGGGCAAAATGTCAGGGCAATCCCTCATGAAACTGTCCATGCCTAGGAAACTGGGGTCCCTTGTCCAGCCTTGAATGGGGGAATCCTGTATCAAAAGGGTTTATTGTATTAAATTTGTATTCAGTCCAAAGGTTGCACTCAAAGTAATCTGCTTGAGGATATTTGAATGGCTCTAGAGATATATGATTCTCTTAAATCATAAATACAGGTATAATAAAGTGGTCTTTAATGTTCCTCAAATTAATATGAGGGTACAAATTTTTAGGTTACATTGCTCTCACTTCCAGGGTAAAGTTCGAGTCGTGAAAGAGCCCCTCACCCAGGGGGTGAGTTATGTACCCTCACAATTTGCACATTAGGTGAGATCCTGCCAAATGCCCTCCTTCCTGCCAATTGTCTTTCCCCTCATCTCTCCCTCTGCCTCCTACCCTTGTTGTAGACTATATTTGTGTTTTATTGTTCATATGAACATGTGACTGTTTATATATTGGTTTCATATTAGTATTGAATACATTGGCTATTTATTTTCCCATTCTTGTGATACTTTACAGAGAAGAATGTGTTTCAGCTTCATCCAGGTAAATGCAAAAGGTGTAAAGTCTCCATCTGTTTTAATGGCTAAATAGTATTCCATGGTATACATATACTCACAGTTTGTTGATCCATTCATGGGTTGATGGGCACTTAGGTTGCTTCCATGACTTGGCAATTATGAATTGAGCCACAGTAAATATTCTGGTACAAATTTATTTGTGGTAAAATGATTTTTGTTCTTCTGGATAAATACCTAGTAATGGGATTGCAGGATCCAATGGAAGGTCTAATTTTAGTTATTTGAGGATTCTCCATACTTCTCTCCAAAAAGGCTATATTAGTTTGAAATCCCACCAACAGTGTAGAAGTGTTCCCTTCTCAACACATCCACACCAGCATCTGCAGTTTTGTGATTTTGTGATGTGGGCTAATCTTACTGGAGTTAAGTGATATCTCAGAGTGATTTTGCTTTGCATTTCTCTGATGATTGTAGACTATAATCACGTTTTCAAGTGCTTGTTGGCCATTCATCTGTCATCCTCTGAGAGGTTTCTGTTCCAGTCTCATTTATAGAGGCTGTTGTTTGCTCTTATTGTTTAACTTGAATCCTCCATACATGCTAGTTATCAAGCCTTTGTCAGATTGATAACATGCAAAAATCTCCCATTCCAAAGGCTGGCTGTTTGCTTTGTTTTTAGTACCATTAGTTGTATCCAACAGCTTTGTAGCTTGATCAAATCCCAGTTTTTTATTTTTAGTGTTGTTGCAGTTGCCGGGGTGTCGTCCTCATAAAGTTTTCTTCCCAGGTCAATGTCTTTAAGCATTTTTCCCACACTCTCTTCTAGAATTTTTATTTTTTTTAATGTCTTAAATTCAAATCTTTTTATCTAGGGAGAGTACATTTTTATCTATGGTGAGAGGCATGGGTCCGTTTTCAAATACTGGGAGTATATTTAACAAAGGACATGAAAGATATCTATAAAGAGAATGATGAAACCTTGGGAAAGGAAATAGCAGAAGATGTCAACAAATGGAAGAACATACCATGCTCGTGGCTGACAAGAATCAACATTGTTAAAATGTCCATACTACCCAAAGCAATCCATACATTTAATGCAATCCCCATCGAAGCACCACTGTTGTACTTTAAAGAACTTGAAAAAATAGTACTTTGATTCATATGGAACCAGAAAAGAGCCCTGAATAGCAAACACAGTTCTTTGAAATAAAAACAAATGTGGAGGCATCGTGTTGCCAGATTTCAAGTCTATAGTGATCAAAACAGCATGGTATGGCACAAAAACAGAGATGTTGATCTATGGAATAGAATATAGAAAATCTAGAGATGAACCCAGCAACATATCATCATTTGATCTTTGATAAGCCTAACAAAATTATGCACTGGGGAAAATAATCCTTATTTAACCAATAGTGCTGGGAGAACTGGTTAGCCACATGTAGAAGACTGAAAGTGGACCTACAGCTTTCAAAATATATATAGTGAGTGCGGTGGCATCATCATAGCTCACTGGAGACTTAGATTTAACTCCTAGGCTTAAGTGATCCTCCTATCTTAGCCTCTCAAGTAGGTGGGACTTCACGGGCACATCACCATGAATGGGTGATTATTCTAATTTTTGTAAAGACAGAGTCTGGCCATGTAGCCCAGGCTGGTCTTGAACTCCTGGCCTCAAGTGATTCTCTTGGCCTCTAAAAGCTGGGACTGTAGACATGTGCCACTGTGCTCAGCTTAGGTGCAGTATCTGACCTACCCATTTACCTGATCTCATCCTGACTCACCAGTTCTCAGAATCCAAACATATAAACTAAGCAATTAAGAAAACTGCAATTTTCGGAAAACTGAAAATTTTCTTAAAATTCCACCTATCACAAGACCCCAAGAGCTCTCTAACCCATCCTGCTTTGCCCTTTGCAACAATGTGCAATGTTCTCATTTCCTCAGTGGGAGCTTGAGAGTGAGAAACTGTTTGTGGACAGAGATGTTGACCAGGGCTTTCCACCATTGAGCCTCTGTCCTAGCGCTAGCGCGCTCTCTCTCTGTGTTTCCAAATCTTCAAAGCCACACGGTTGATCTCTTCTTTTGCTCCCCACATGGTTTTTGCTTAAACTCCGGAATTCATAAGTCACTAATTCTGACGGCTGGTTCTCTTCAAATACCTGTAACCAGCAATCCTCTTTGCCCTGACAAGTCTATGGTAATGACCCTGGGCACTGCTTTGCCACAGCTCTGAGACACCGCCTCTTTTTCTGAGTGATGGCTTCATTAATGCTAACACATTCTCTGGATGGGTCACATTATGTAAGAATGACAGAAGGAAAGTTTGCGTTGTAGTAACAGCTAAAATTAGGGGTAGCTCCATGGGTGGAGCTAACCCACACAACCCCACAGAGCTGGTGTTGGCATGTCAGCTTATTCCATATTAAAACCATGTTATGAGTTGAAGGAAATCAGAATTCTGAACTGTCATCATTTTACTTAGCTTTCGTTAATTAATGATTTTGCAACCTTTCAGAGTGTGTGATGTGGTCAAACAATATACACATTCCTGTCCTTTCAGAAAGGACAAAGCCACCATCTGGTGATCATCTAATCTACTATGTATCCCACAAGTTACATATGTTATGTCTAATCTTTATACCCACATTGCCACTAAGGTAAAGATTAGTATCTCCACAGATAAAGAAAAGAGTCAAAAAGCTTGTTCAGGTCCTCACAGATACTAAACTCTGGATCTATCTCTTAACCTAGTGTCTGTTGGACAATTAGTCATCACGTTTTTGGTCACTGCTCGTGACTTCCCTCCCCGCCCCCCCTTGTCAAATCTGGTCTTTCTGCCCATCTTCTTTGACTCATGCTGCCCAGGTGTGATGCAGTTAGGACACATATCTATGAGCAGTCACTGTGTGTCACTCAGATTCAAAAATACATGAAGCTTCCTTGCTCACAAAGGTTGGTGAAAGTTCCAAATCCTGAGAAAATTAAAAAAAAAAAATTCTGGTTGCTGTGAATTCCTAAGCTCTTGTCAAAAAAATCTAGCTCTTAATTGTCCGAGATGAATTGCTTCTCATCTTGTTTTCCAGTTTCCATTGTTGGTATATTGCAGATTTGTATCCTCTGTCAAATTCAAGCTATTATTGATAAACCTTTTCAACCAGCAGAAAGAAATTCAAAATTTTTTTCTGTCACTGTA
>CAUYQV010094820.1:0-13122 GCA_963574575.1 Galagoides demidoff
TTGAGACACAGCCTCAAGCTATCCCCCTGGGTAGAGTGCCATGGCATCACAGCTCATAGCAACCTCCAACTCCTGGGCTCAAGCGAGTCTCCTACCTCCACCTCCCAAGTAGCTGGGACCACAGGCGCCTGCCACAACGCCCGGCCATTCCTTGGTTACAGCCATCATTGTTGTTTAGCGGGCCCGAGCTGGGGATTCAAACCCACCACCTTAGGTGTACGTGGCTGGCACCTTAGCCAATTGAGCCACAGGCGCCGAGCCAGTTTCACCAAAAATTTAATAGGTCACATAGATTTCATCAAATGATGAGGGAGATTAGTTATCATATACAGATTCACCAGAGGTCAGGCATGGTGGCTCACACCTGTAATCCCAGCAGTCTAGGAGGCCAAAGTGAGAGGATCCCTTGAACTCAGGAGTTCAAGACCAGCCTAAGCAAGAGCAAGACCCTGTCTCTACTAAAAACAGAGACCAGGCATTGTGGTGGGCACCTATAGTCCTAGCTACTGGGAAGGCTGAAGCAGGAGGATCACTTAAACCCAGGAGTTTAAGGTTGCTGTGAGCTGGGCTGATGCCACAGCACTCTAGCCTGGCCAAGAGAATGAGACTCTATCTATAAATAAATAAATAAATAGATAAATAAATAAAATTCACCAGAAAGTCATTATTTTATTTTCCAAATCCCCTTTGTGCTCCATTATAACACTGCTTCGTAGACTAATACTTAGTCAAACTGAGAGTAGGAGATTCAAGCTGAAATTCGCCAGCACACCCCCCAACTCATATCCTAGAAAGTAGTCAGAAATGATGAGGTCAGGTTGCTCTTAAGAATATTTACAAACCATTCCTCATGTAAAAGAATGTAAGAATGCCCCCAAAGCCAAAGAAATAGAGTGCTGTGAGGCAGTCCTTATTCCTGCCTTTCTCCTCTCAGAAATCTGCTCCAGAGTGTCTTGGTCAATGCCACAGGCTGCTCTTTTATCTCAGTAACCTGAGTGCCTTAGCAAAGCCTGCCCACTGGTCAGGTCTCAGGCTCTCCCTGGTATTCAGTGAATTCCGAGTCAAGTCCAGGCTCCAGTCAGCTGCCTCCAGTGTAAGTCTTTTGCAATTCGATGGATAGCTTGGCTCTTCTGTCTTGAGGATTGGAATCTCCTGGGCAGGGATTGGATTTCACTTTCCATGTCTACAGTGTTTGCACCAAGGTTATTAATATCGTCTCTGCAGGAGGGATCATATTGAGAGCAAGATGAAATTCATATAATAAAACCTGCAGCTTAAAGCTAGGCTGGGCCGAGCCCCCAGAGGGAGACTGGGTAACCGTGAGCAGCCAGTCCCTCCCGGAGAACGCTGAGAACTGTCGGAGTCCACCCTTTCAGGGATATAGCGTCTTTCTTTCTATAGTAACTCCACTCTCCCAGACTTCGCTACATGCCTGGAGATGCCCTGCAATACCTGTAAGAAAAAGAAAGCAACCTGAAGAACACTCATTTCCACCAAGGTGTTAGGGACTCAGATGGTTCCCTTCTCTGAAGCTCGGTTTATAATGAATGAATGAATCCTTTATACCCAGTCTAAGAATCACTAAGACCATTGGAGGAGCAGGCAACTGCAATGGCAGCAGCACACTCTAGAATCAGACCAGGATCTGAATCTCAGTCCTGCTCCATATTAGCTACGTGGCCTCAGACAAATACTTGGCCTATTGTACCTCAGTTTCCTCCTCTATACAATGGGGATGAGTTTATTCAGCTATCTCTTAAGGCAGGCGTCCTCAAACTACAGCCCACGGGCCACACGCAGCCCACGTAGGACATTATCTGGCCCGCCAGGTGTTTTTGCTGCTGCTGCCTGTCCTGCTTAGCAGCTGACTCATCCCGGGGCCCGCAGTCTGGCCCTCCAACGGTCTGAGGGACAGTGAACTGGTCCCCTGTTTAAAAAGTTTGAGAACCTCTGTCTTAAGGTATGCTTAAAAAACTAGAGATAAATGTGTAAAAGGCCTTTTACAGAACCTTACAAGAGGACAGGGGTCCAACTAATGATAGTTCCTATTACTGGACAAGGCAGGAGAGATGTCTGGGGACCTTCTTAGTTTCTTCAAATCAAAGTCCTGAGGGAATGTCTGCATCCACTCTAAACAAGAATTACTTCTGGTCCCGGCACAGTGACTCACACCTGTAATCTTAGCACTTTGGGAAGCTGAGGTGGATGAATTGTCTGAGCTCCGGAGTTTGAGATAGGCCTAAGCAAGAATCTGACCCTATCTCTACTAAAAATAGAAAAACTAGCTGGGAGTGGTGGTGGGCACGTCCCAGCTACTCAGGAAGGTTGAGGTAAGAGGATTGCTTAAGCCCAGGAGTTTGAGGTTGCTATGAGGTAAGCTGACACCATGGCACTCTAATCAGGGGTGAAACAGTGACACTCTAACTCCAAAAAAGTAAAAAAAAAAAAAAAAAAAGCCAGGCACCTGTAGTCCCAGGTAACTCTGGAGGCTGAGGCAGGAGGATCCTTTGAGCACAATAGTTTGAGGTCACTGTGAGGCATCATGATGCCACGGCACCCTACCCCAGGGACAGAGTGAGACCCTGTCTCAAAAATAAAAATAAAAATAAACAAGAATTACTCTGCTCAACAAAGTCATTGACCCTAAACATGTGCTTTACTATTTATCTACCTTCATTTTATTTTTTGAGACAGAGTCTAACTTTGTGGCCCTCCACAGAGTGCTGTAGCAGTCACAGCTCACAGCAACCTCAAACTCTTGGGCTTAAGTGATTCTCTTCCTCAGCCTCCCAAGAAGCTGGGACTACAGGCACCCACCACAACACCTGGCTATTTTTAGAGGTGAGGATCTCACTCTTGCTCCAGCTGGTCTTGAACCCATGAGCTCAGGCGATACACCCACCTCAGCCTCTCAAGTGCTGGGATTATAGGCGTGAGCCACCGAGCCTGGCTCACCTTCATATTTTTTTAATAACCCAAGTTATTGACTGAAAACTCTTTGTAAAAGTTCAAATATCATAGAAAACACAAAAATTCCTCTTAACTCCCATGTAATTCCCTTCTTTCCACGGTTTTCAGTTTGTCTTACATGTTGGGAGGCCTATACCTCCCAAGTACACATATGAATACAGCTATGAAAATACAGAACGTGGCCAGGTACAGTGGCTCAGGCCTGTAATCCTAAAATCCTGGGAGACAAATCTGGGAGGATCACTTGATATTAGGAGTTCGAGACTAGCCTGAGCAAGAGCAAGATCCCATCTATGCTAAAAATAGAAAAATTAGCCAGGCATCTTGGCGGGTGCCTATACTCCCAGCTATACAGGAGGGAGGCTAAGGCAGGAGGATCCCTTGAGCTCAGAAATTTGAAGTTGCTCTGAGCTAGGCTGATGCCATGGTACTCTAGCCTGGGCAGCAGAGTGAGACTCTGTCTCAACAGAAAAATGTGGAACATTATTCTTGTGTGGGTTTTATAAAAAAGTATGTATGTTTTATATGTATGCTTTTAATAGTTTATTGAGCTATAATGTGAAAAAGTGAACACCCTATGAGTGTGTGGCTGATGAATCGTCACAAACTAAACATATGTGTATAATCAGGTCTCATATCAAGAAACATTACTAGGGTGGCACCTGTGGCTCAGTGAGTAGGGCACCAGCTCCATATACCAAGGGTGGTGGGTTCGAACCTGGCTCTGGCCCAACTGCAACAAAAAAATAGCCAGGCGTTGTGGAGGGCGCCTGTAGTCCCAGCTACTTGGGAAGCTGAGGCAAGAGAATTACCTAAGACCAAGAGCTGGAGGTTGCTGTGAGCTGTGAAGCAATAGTATTCTACCAAGGGTGACAAAGTGAGACTTTGTCTCTAAAAAAAAAAGAAACAAACAAACAAACATTACCATCACTTTAAAAGCCATTGTTGTGCCCCTTTCCAGTCAATAAACACCCAACAGTGACCACTATTCTGATTTATATCAGCATAGATTAGTTTTGCCTGCTTTTGTACTTTATAATAAATTGAATCATAGAGTGCATTAGTTTTATATTGCTGTATAACAAATTACCACAAACTCCACGGCTTAAAACACACACGTCTATTATCTCAGTCTCTATAGGTCAAAAATCCAGGCACACTGGGGCTAGATTACCATTGAAGGGCCTTACAGGGATCAACTGAAGATGTCAGATGGGGCTATAATCTCATCCGGGGCTGGGAATCCTCTTCCAAGCAGACTGGTTGTTGGCATAATTCATTTCCTTGCAGTTACAGAACTGAGGACTCCATTTTCTGGCTGGCTGTGGCCCGGGGGACCCTCTCAGCAGCTAGGAGCCAACCAGACTTCTTGTCACAAGCCCTCTTCTGCTTTCAAGCTAGCAATGGAGAACTTCTCTCGTGTCAGTCTTTCCCATGCTTCTACTCTCTGACTTCCTCTTCTGCAGGCAGCCCAAGAAAATAGTCCTTTAAGGAACTCGTGTGATTAGGTATGGCCCACCTGGAAAAATCTCCCTGTCTTTTTTTTTTTTTCCAGTTTTGGCCAGGGCTGGGTTTGAACCCGCCGCCTCCAGCATATGGGGCCGGTGCCCTACTCCTTTGAGCCACAGGCGCCGCCCAAATCTCCCTGTCTTAAGGTAAGCGATTTGGGACTTGTATTACATCTGCAAAATTCCTTTACACCCATCTCGGGGTTAGTGTGTGATTGAATAACTGGAAGAAGGTATGAGTACCCCAGAGCTGTGGAATCTTGGAGGGCCATCCGCATACAGTATTTACTGTTTTATGTCTGGCTTCTTCCACTCTACGTTATGAGAGCCACTCTGACAGTGAGAGGTTATAGTTCCTCCATTCCCATTGCTGTGAAGTATTCCACCATGTGAATATACCACAGTTTATCCATTGATGGGAATTGTCCTAATTTAAAGTTCTGGGCTATTATGAATAGTGATCTCATGAAAAGGACTTTGGTGAATATATGTACACATAGATTTAACAAGAAATAAACTTTTCTTTTTGTTATAAAGCACTAAGATGTTGGAGTTCTTTGTTGCCACAAAATAACCCAGCCTATCTGGAAATTGGAGTGCTATTACCAAGGGTGATAGATACTGTCATATTGCTCCCCCCAAAAGGTAGTCCCAGGAATATTATATGAAAGTATCCTGCTTGCCATATCCTTACAACACATGGTATAATATATATGTGTATGTAAACATGAATTTTGGTCACCCTAGACTTTCTACAAAATAAGGATATTACCTTGTGTAGGGTCTAGGAGAGCACGCCTAACCACCCCCACCCCCGCTACCCCCACCCCAACATTAATATTACTAATCCACAGGGTGGATGGCCCTTACAGTGCCCTATTTCTTCATGGAACTTATTACTCCTAAAAATTCCATATGTTTTCTAATTTATGATGTTTATTGCTTGCTTTTTATCTCTACCAAGATACAAGCTTCTTCATGGGAAGCATCTCTTTAGTCAATTTGTTGCTGCATCCCAAAGGCCTAGAGCAATACCTGACATATAGCAGATGACCAAAAACATTTGTTTTATTTTTTACCTTTTATTTTTTATTCTTTGAAAGATGGATTCTCACTCTGCCATCCAGGCTGGACTGCAGTGGCATGATCATAGCCCACTGCAACCTCAAACTTTTGGGCTCAAGTGATCTTCCTGCCTTAGCCTCCCTAAAAATATTTGTTGGATGAACAAATAAATATTAACCCAAAGTAGGAACTTTTAGAAGACTCTTACTAATGATGAATTAATTTTATATTTATAACGACCATATTTTCTAAAGCAAACAATTAGGAGACTGAGTGGGAAAAAAAATGTTAGCTGAACTTAAATGTGGAAAAAGATTTAATTATGCATTTATACCCATTAAAACTCTCTTGCCTCACTTCCCTTATCTCCTTTTTTTAAATTTGAATTTTTAGCTTTTAAATCATTTATCTATTTTTTTTTTTATTTTTGAGACAGATTCTCACTTTGTCACCATGGCACAAAACTTACTGCAGCCTCAAGCTCCCAGGCTCAAGCAATCCTCCCCTTCAGCCTCCTGAGTAGCTGGGACTATAGGCTACTTTGCCCAGTGAATTTTATTTATTTTGTAGAGACAAGTTCTCACTGTGTTGGCCAGACTGGTCTCAAACTCCTGGGCTCAAGCAATCCTCCCACCTTAGCTTCCCCAGTGCTGGGATTGTACACAGAGATGTGAACCACCACACCTGGCCCCCTACCTCACTCGTGTATTTCACTTTACGTACTTTACATGCCTGCATTAGATATCTTTTTTTTTTTTTTTTTGCAGTTTTTGGCCAGGGCTGGGTTTGAACCCGCCACCTCCCGTATATGGGGCCCGCACCCTACTCCTTTGAGCCACAGGCACCACCCAAACCCCGAGATTGAAAGTTGGTCCTTTCATAGAACATTATTCCATACCAAAACAATGAACATTTTTGTCTTTGGAAATTCTGTCCTAGAATGTCCTCTCTTCTCACCGCAAGTAATGAATATTCTGCTTTTTCTTCAAGATCAGAGTCAGTCAGGGTCTAGAGCAGAGTTATAAAAGAGAACTTTCTTTGATGATGGTAGTATTTTTTATTTTGTATATGTATTTTTTTTTTGAGACAGAGTCTCAAGCTGTCGCCCTGGGTATAGTGCTGTGACATTATAGTAGCTCATACTCTACTTTAAAAGCTCAAACTCTTGGGCTTAAGCAATTCTCTTGCCTCAGCCTCCCAAGTAGCTGGGACTACAGGCACCCACCACACGCCCAGCTATTTTTTTGTTGTCATTGTTGTTTGGCAGGCCTAGGCCATTCAAACCCGCCAGCTCCGGTGTATGTGGCTGGTGTCCTAGCTGCCGAGTCACATGCACTGAGCCTGATGATGGTATTATTATTAATTTGTGCTCTTCAATACAATAACCTCTAGCTGCTTGTATCTACTGAGCACCAGAAGTGTGACTAAGGAACTAAATTTTAATCCAACTAAGTTTTATTCAATTTGATCTTAAGTTACATTTAAATGTTCACGTGTGGCTATGGGCCACCATATTGGACAGAACAGCTTTAGAGGAAAGGGTTGGAAGAATGGGATCCATTTTTGATCCTTCTATTGTGTCAGTTAGAGCTGCAGTGCCCAACCTCCAGGCCATGGACCAGTGCCGGTTCATGGTATGTTTAGAAGTAAACAGTTGGCAAGCCAGCATAGCTCCATCTGTATTTACAGCCACTCCCCGTCACTGGCATCACTGCCTGAGTTTCACCTCCTGTTAGATCAGCAGTGGTATTAGATTCTCATAGGAGTATCAACCCTGCTGTAAACTGCACACCCAAGGGATCTAGGTTGTGTGCTCATTGTGCGAATCTGATGTCTGATGATCTAAGGTGGAGCTGAGGTGGTGATGCCAGGGCTGCGGAGCTACTGCAAAACAGATGTCATTAGCAGAGAGGTTTGACTGCACAGAGACCATAATACAGCAATTGCTCACTGACTCTTATCAAAACCATCCCCCCCCAAGTCTGTGAAAAATATTGTCTTCCATAAAACCAAAAACTTTTTGGTCCCTGGTGCCAAAAGCTTGGGGACCACTGACCTAGAGGGATCCTGAGACCTACAGGTGAGACAAGAGGGTGCCACATCCCTTTCTGCACAACCCCTTCTGCCAAGCATGAGACAAGAAGGATAGGGGGCTCTTGCCTGTCTTCTTCAGGTTAGGGAGTTTGGGCTAGGGGAGAGAGGGAGAACATGGTCTGAGACACGGCTGCACTAATGCCCCTGTAGTCACTGGACAGAACCTTGGCTTGCTCCTTCATGCGGTCATTGGCTTAGGCTGTGTCTACCCAGGCCACCGACTCAAGCCAGAGCTCTGAATGTGAAGTGGAGCTTGTGGAGACACAGATTGGATTTCCCATCTCTCACACCATCCCGCTCTGTGCTTGTGCAGCCTGCCCTGGGGGCACCTGCGGAGAGGCATTCAATCTACCTGCAGAGGGTCTTTCAGAGGTAGTGGTAATTACTGAAGCAGGGAATGGATCATAAGGAAGTAAAGTCTAGATAGGTTATCCAATAAATAAAATTACTAGACCCAGGTTTTCAAAGAAAAAGAATATTACCTACCTTGAGATACTTCATGGAGCAGAGCCTATCTGGCTCTACTGTACTGTTATGAAATTAATTTGAAGTTGAGAAACTGTAATATATTACAGCTATCAGTCTCTCTGGACGGTTTTACAATCAACATGTAGGATATGAAAAAAGAAAGATGCCAATAACATATTAATGTGGTATTCGGTGCTCAATCTTCTTTATGCAGCAGAATATTACAAGCTGAGCAAAAAATGATCAAAAAGTTGGCTCTCTTTTATACAAAGAAACAGAAGAAGGAAAGTTGAACTTTAAATTATCCCATCTGTCACTTGCCATTGATTGAGTCTTGGTCATTAAGATAAATTCTGAGTGAGACTATCATTTTTATCTTCTGAGCTCTCCAGAAATGTATGCCTTTCAGCTGCCTTATTTTCTCTCTTTTTCTCTCCTTTTTTCCTTTTGCTTTTCTCTCCCATATATGCAGCCACCAAGGAAGAATGGGACACTCTGTCTTATGATGTTTCCCTTTTTTAATTGAGCTCCTCTGGAAATGCACGTACCTACCGTTTAACACCTGATGCCCACCTACAGATATCACCAAAGTCAGACATCCCTCTTTTCTCAATTTTGCATGCCTGTTGGTGCAAGAAAGATGTGTGGCTTCTCTCTCCCAGAGGAGATTCCCAAACTCAGCTCTATCATAAAAAAACTGCAGGATCTTGGAACAATTATTTACCTTGATTCTCAGTTTCCCCATCTGTTGAAAAGCAGACAATAGGCTGGCCACCATGACTCACACCTCTAATCCTAACAGTCTGGAGGGCCAAGGCGGCTGGATCTCTTGAGCTCAGGAGAACAAGACCAGCCTGAGCAAGAGCGAGACCCCGTCTCTACTAAAAATAGAGAAAGTAAGCGGCACCCATAGCTCAGTGGGTAGGGCGCTGGACACATACATCAAGGCTGGTGGTTCAAACCCAGCCTGAGCCAGCTAAAACAACAATGAAAATTGCAACAACAATAAAAATAGCTGGGCGTTGTCGCAGGCACCAAGAGAACAAACAGAACCAGAGGAATAGATCTAGGACTAGGGGTTGAATAGTCTCAGCTACTTGGGAGGCTGAGGCAAGAGAATCACTTAAGCCCAAGAGTTTGAGGTTGCTGTGAGCTGTGATGCTACAGCACTCTATTGAGGGTGACACAGTGAGACTCTGTCTCAAAAAAAAAAAAAATAGAGAGAAAGTAGGTGGGCATAGTGATGCACACCTGTATTCCTAGCTACTTGCAAAGGCCGAGGCAAGAAGATTGCTCAAGCCCAAGAGTTTGAAGTAGCTGTGAGCTATGATGTCACAGCACTGTACCCAGGATGACAGAGTGAGACTCTGTCTCATGAAATAAAATAAAATAAAAATAGAAAAGCAGACAATAATGAAGAAAGCTGGATGGCTAAGTGAGCTTCCTTTTTTTTTGAATTAGTTGCCCTTCTCTCCCCCCATGATGTGGCTCTGCTCCAGTGGGTTATTTCAGCCCCCCTCCAAATCTAATCCTGATGTGATATGGACAGTCCTAGTAATTGGTAGATAGCACCTATTCAATAAAGCTAAATGCACACCCTTCTCCACTCTGGTCTCAGCAAAGCCACCAGAGCTGCACTTTGACCTACCCCCTGCCCCTTGTTACCAAACATAAAGTGACAGGACAAAGCAGGAAGCATTCGTATTTGCACATCAACACTTCAGGGCCAGATGGACCCTGTGCAACAGAGGAAGTCAGAAATCAAGGTCCATCAACTCACCCCACTTCCTACCCACTCACTCCTGTGGATCTACTTCCCTGCTGCCCCTATCTGGGGCCTCAGCACATTCCTTTCGCCTTCTCTCGTCAAACCACAGCTCACCCTCAGATCTTTCATGCATGCTAAAATGTAGGTGAGTGGGAATCTTCCTCAGTTTGTGGACATTTGCACAAAGGTCAGAATCTACAGTTAAAACAGATTCTCTAAAGTGTACTGAGGGGGAGAATTTCCTCCATTCTAAAGGCTTTATCTGGAGTTCTGGAAATATAGCCATGTAATTACATGCCTACGGGGGTTAGCCCCTTGAACTACAAAAACATGACCAACCATTTTCTCAATGGAGATTGCCTCAGTAATTAGCCATATGTAAGAAATCCTCCCCGGATCACTGTCGGTTTGAACGAGTGGGGGCAGCAGAGAGCAGTTTGTGGGAGATGGCAGAGCAGAACAAATGTGGTTGCATGAAATGCTACAAACAGCGCGGTGCCTGTGGCTCAGTGGCTAGGGTGCCGGCCTCATATACCGAGGATGGTAGGTTCGAACCCGGCCCCGGCCTTGTGGCAGGCACCTGTGGTCCCAGCTACTCGGGAAAGAGAATCACTTAAGCCCAAGAGTTGGAGCTTGCTGTAAGCTGTGACGCCACAGCACTCTACCAAGGGCGACAGAGTGAGACTCTGTTTCAGAAAAAAGAAAGAAATGCAGCACCTGTGACTCAAGGAGTAGGGGGCTGACCCCATATACTGCGGGTAGCGGGTTCAAGCTCAGCCCCAGCCAAACTCCAAAAAAAGAAAGAAAGAAATTCTACAAGAAGTTTAAAGAGAGGTTTGTGAGAAAGCAGGTTGAAGATGAGCGTGAGACTGATGCCAAGAGAACAAACAGGACCAGAGGAATAGATCTAGGACTAGGGGTTGAATAGACAGCATTGGCTCTGGGGTTGGGGAGTGGTGAATGGATCAAATAAGTGCTCTAGAAAGGAAGCAAATGATTCTTCAAGAAACCAGCGCAGCCCTTCTCAACCTTTTGCATATTGTGAAAGGACCTATGTTTGAGAATTTGACAAAAATCAAGGGTTTTCTCCAGAGAAAAGTAAACACAAACGATAAATTTTGCAATCAAATGTAAGAGTTTTTCGGCTCCCACCTCAGTCCCATATATGGACTCCAGGTCCAAAATTAATCTACATTTCAGAGACAGTAACGGCAGTGCCATTCAGTTGTTCAAGTTGCTTGTCCCCTTGAATATGTAGACTTGGGACAGCCTTTTCACTCAGAAAAGGGACGGGCACAGAGTGACTTAGGTTTAAGTGGTTTTAATGTAATCAATCCCAAAGTAGCCTAGGGCTTTGAAGTTTATCCAGGAACCACAGATACAGATTTGGGGGAGACCCACTGCCACTCCCTCTTGCCATCCACTAACCAACATAGTGACATATTCCTAAGTGCTAAGGACTTTGCATGCCTTACTTAAATATGTTCTCACAACAATAAACACTGGTTCAGCGCTCATAGCTCAGTGACTAGGGTGCCAGCCACATACACAGGGGCTGACAGGTTGGAACTCAGCCCTGGCCTGCTAAACAACAATGACAACTACAAAAAAAAAAATAGATGGGCATTGTGGTGGGCACCTGTAGTCTCAGTTACTTGGGAGACTGAGGCAAGAGAATCACATAAGCCCAAGAGTTGGAGGTTGCTGTGAGCTGTGATGCCACAGCACTCTAGTGAGGGCAATATAGTGAGACTCTGTCTCAAATAAAATAAAATAAACACTTACTCTTACCATTCTCACTTTATAAATGACAAAACTGAGGTTAAACCACTTGCCCGTGTTCAGAGAGCTGACCAGATGCACAGGTGGGAGGGGCATGCAGGACACTCTGCACCTGAAGTCCGGGTAGTCAACATTATCTGTACTGATTATCAGGTTTAGCTCAAGCTTCAGAGCTTCCAAAACAACATTTAAACTTTGTTCTATGTGCAGACACCATTCAGAAAATCAGTCTCAAGTATTTGCTTTTGATGGATGGGGAAGAGCTCACCCATTGAGATCCTTGTCCAATGTCTGGTCAGGCAGGTGAGACATCCACCTAGGTGAGGAGGATCTTTGATGCTCACTTTCTCTATACCTTCAGTTAACATGTCATTTCTTTATTTTTATTATATTTATTTATTTATTTTCATAAGACTCACTTTGTCACCCTCTGTAGAGTGCTATACGATCACAGCTCAAAGCAACCTCAAACTCTTGGGCATAAGCAATTCTCTTGCCTCAGTCTCCCAAGTAGCTAGGACTACAGGAACCCGCCACAACACCCAGACATTTCTAGAGATGAAGTCTTGCTCTGGCTCAGGCTGGTCTCAAACCCATGAGATCAGGCAATCCACCCACCTCGGCCTCACAGAGTGCTAACATTACAGGCATGAGCCACCTTGCCCAGCCTCATGTCGATTCTTTAAACATATGACCTCCAGATGACTACATAGGTTTATTTTTATTTTTATTTTACTTTATTTTATTTTGTTGAGACAGAGTCTCAAGCTGTTGCCCTGGTTAGAGTGTGGTAGCGTCACAGCTCACAGCAACCTCAAACTCTTAGGCTTAAGTGATTCTCTTGCCTCAGCCTCCCAAGGAACTGGGACCACAAACCAAGGCCCAGCTATTTTGTTGTTGTTGTTGCAGTTGTCATTGTTGTTTTAGCTGGCCTGGGCCAGGTTCTAACCTGCCAGCCTCAGTGCATGTGGCCGGTGCCCCACTCACTGAGCTACTGGCGCCACCAACTGCATAAGTTTATGAGTGCAAAAACATTTCTACTCCCCAAATCCATGGAATTTGTTGAATTTTGCAGAGATAAGTTTTTTTCCTTTGTTTTGCTATGTTATCTTAGGTTTTAGTTGACAAAGGAGGTCTATTAAGGGAAGAAGAAGGTTTTAGAAAAAAAGAGAGCCCCAGTGGTGTGGCGGTGAGTGACTTCACACTTTCCCACCACCATCATTTCCCATTTGAGGACAAAAGTTTGGATCTCGGCTCGGCGCCTGTGGCTCAATCGGCTAAGGCGCCAGCCACATACACCTAAGGTGGCAGGTTCGAATCCCCAGTCTGGGCCCGCCAAACAACAATGATGGCTGCAACCAAAAAATGGCCAGGCGTTGTGGCGGGCGCCTGTGGTCCCAGCTACTTGGGAGGCGGAGGCAGGAGACTCGCTTGAGCCCAGGAGTTGGAGGTTGCTATGAGCTGTGA